>JAUMJJ010000730.1:0-81366 GCA_033556795.1 Tapera naevia | reverse complement strand
CAGCCCCTCCCCCAGATCAGCCCCACCCCCAACTCAGCCCCTCCCCCAACTCAGCCGCTCCCGCAACTCAGCCCCTCCCCCAAGACAGCCCTCCCCCAAGTCAGCCCCTCCCCCAGTCAGCCCCTCCCCCAGTCAGCCCCTCCCCCCAGTCAGCCCCTCCCCCAAGTCAGCCCCTCCCCCAGTCAGCCCCTCCCCCAAGTCAGCCCCTCCCCCAGTCAGCCCCTCCCCCAGTCAGCCCCTCCCCCAGTCACCCCCTCCCCCAACTCAGCCCCACCCCCAACTCAGCCCCACCCCAAGTCAGCCCCTCCCCCAAGTCAGCCCCACCCCAAGTCAGCCCCTCCCCCCAGTCAGCCCCTCCCCCAGTCAGCCCCTCCCCCAGTCAGCCCCTCCCCCCAGTCAGCCCCTCCCCCAACTCCACCTGGCCAATAAGACCCGCACCAGTTAAGCCCCTCCCGACCACACCTCCGGTCCCCATAGCTCTGCTCCTCGAAAAGGCTCCGCCCCTTTACCACGCCCCCTCGATGAGGCCCCGCCCACATTCCAACCAGCCCCGCCCCGAATCAAACCTCGCCTCTTAGCCCCGCCCACACCATTAACACCATCTTATTCCCTTTTGACCCTGCCCCCGCCCGTGCCTGGCCACGCCCCCTGTTAGCCCCGCCCCTTCGCGATGCCCCGGCCCGCTCAGCCCCGCCCCCTGTGGGTAAGGCACCGCCCACCTCTTCCTGGCGGCGCGCGGCGGAGCGGGCGCGAGGGCGGGGTCGCTGCCCCAGCGCGCGAGGGCGGGGCCGGGGGCGCGCGCGGGGCCGTGGTCGCGGCCGGGGCAGCTGCGCGCGCGGGGGCGCGGGGGCGGGGCCTCGGGCGGGGGGGCGGGGCCTGGAACGCGGGGGCCCCGCCCCCTGGGGGCCTCGGCCCCGCCCAGCTGGAAATCGCCGTCCATGGGGATGTAGGGGGCCAGCATGGCCAGGTCCAGGGAAGGGGCCTGGGGGAAAAGGGGGGTCAGGAGGGGGCAGGGGGGCAGGGGCATAGCGGGGTCTGGGGGCCTGGGGGGCCAGGGGTGATCACGGGTCCGGCGGGGTCGGGGTATCCTGTGGGGTCAGGGGTGTTTAAGAGGGTTCAGGGGTCCAGGGGGGTCAAGGGGGATCCTGGGGGTCAGGGGGTCCAGGGGGATCCTGGGGTTTCAGGGGTATCCTGGGGGTCAGGGGGGTTCAGAGGGGTCCAGGGGTCCGGGGGGAGTCAGGGGTATCCTGGAGGGTCAGGGGGGTGCAGGGGGGTTCAGGAGTCGGGGGGGGGCAGGGGGATCCTGGGGTTTCAGGGGGGTTCAGGGGTCTGGGGGGGGCAGGGGGGTCCTGGGGTTTCAGGGGGATTCAGGGGTCCAGGGGGGTCAGGGGTATCCCTGGGGGGTCAAGGGGATTCAGGGGTCCAGGGAGGGTCAGGGGTATCCTGGGGGTCAGGGTGGGTCAGGGGGTTTCACAGGTCCGGGGGGGTCAGAGGGATCCTGGGGTTTCAGGGGGATTCAGAGGTCCAGGGGGGTCAGGGGTATCCCGGGGGTCAGGGGGTTTCAGGGGTGATCAGGGGTCCGGCGGGGTCGGGGTATCCTGTGGGGTCAGGGGGGTTCAAGAGGGTTCAGGGGTCCAGGGGGGTCAGGGGGATCCTGGGGTTTCAGGGGTATCCTCGGGGTCAGGGGGGTTCAGGAGTCCGGGGGGGTCAGGGGTATCCTGGGGGTCAGGGGTATTCAGGCGTCCAGGGAGGGTCAGGGGTATCCTGGGGGTCAGGGGGGTTCAGAGGGGTCCAGGGGTCCGGGGGGAGTCAGGGGTATCCTGGAGGGTCAGGGGGGTGCAGGGGGGTTCAGGGGTCGGGGAGGGGGCAGGGGGATCCTGGGGTTTCAGAGGGGTTCAGGGGTCTGGGGGGGTCAGGGGGATCCTGGGGTTTCAGGGGGATTCAGGGGTCCAGGGAGGGTCAGGGGTATCCTGAAGGTCAGGGGGGTTCAGGGGGGTTCAGGGGTCTGGGGGGGTCAGGGGGATCCTGGGGTTTCAGGGGGATTCAGGGGTCCAGGGGGGTCAGGGGTATTCCTGGGGGGTTAAGGGGATTCAGGGGTCCAGGGAGGGTCAGGGGTATCCTGGGGGTCAGGGTGGGTCAGGGGGTTTCACAGGTCCGGGGGGGTCAGAGGGATCCTGGGGTTTCAGGGGGATTCAGAGGTCCAGGGGGGTCAGGGGTATCCCGGGGGTCAGGGGGTTTCAGGGGTGATCAGGGGTCCGGTGGGGTCGGGGTATCCTGTGGGGTCAGGGGTGTTCAAGAGGGTTCAGGGGTCCAGGGGGGTCAGGGGGATCCTGGGGTTTCAGGGGGATTCAGGGGTATCCTGGGGGTCAGGGGGGTTCAGGAGTCCGGGGGGGTCAGGGGTATTCAGGGGTCCAGGGAGGGTCAGGGGTATCCTGGAGGGTCAGGGGGGTTCAGGGGGGTATAGGGGTCCGGGGGGAGTCAGGGGTATCCTGGAGGGTCAGGGGGGTTCAAGGGGGTTCAGAGGTCCGGTGGGGTCAGGGGGATCCTGGGGTTTCAGGGGGATTCAGGGGTCCAGGGGGGTGAGGGGTATCCTGGAGGTCAGTGGGGTTCAGGGGTCGGGGGGGGGTCAGGGGTATCCTGGAGGTCAGGGGGGTTCAGGGGGGTTCAGGGGTCTGGGGGGGTCAGGGGGATCCTGGGGTTTCAGGGGGATTCAGGGGTCCACGGGGGTCAGGGGTATCCCTGGGGGGTCAAGGGATTCAGGGGTCCAGGGAGGGTCAGGGGTATCCTGGGGGTCAGGGTGGGTCAGGGGGTTTCACAGGTCCGGGGGGGTCAGAGGGATCCTGGGGTTTCAGGGGGATTCAGAGGTCCAGGGGGGTCAGGGGTATCCCGGGGGTCAGGGGGTTTCAGGGGTGATCAGGGGTCCGGCGGGGGTCGGGGTATCCTGTGGGGTCAGGGGGGTTCAAGAGGGTTCAGGGGTCCAGGGGGGTCAGGAGGATCCTGGGGTTTCAGGGGGATTCAGGGGTATCCTGGGGGTCAGGGGGGTTCAGGAGTCCGGGGGGGTCAGGGGTATTCAGGGGTCCAGGGAGGGTCAGGTGTATCCTGGGGGTCAGGGGGGTTCAGGGGGGTATAGGGGTCCGGGGGGAGTCAGGGGTATCCTGGAGGGTCAGGGGGGTTCAAGGGGGTTCAGAGGTCCGGTGGGGTCAGGGGGATCCTGGGGTTTCAGGGGGATTCAGGGGTCCAGGGGGGTGAGGGGTATCCTGGAGGTCAGTGGGGTTCAGGGGTCGGGGGGGGGTCAGGGGTATCCCAGGGGTCAGGGGGGTGCAGGGGGGTTCAGGGGTCTGGGGGAGTCAGGGAGATCCTGGGGTTTCAGGGGGATTCAGGGGTCCAGGGGGGTCAGGGGTATCCTGGGGGTCAGGGGGGTTCAGGGGTCCGGGGGGGGGTCAGGGGTATCCCAGGGGTCAGGGTGGTGCAGGGGGGGTCAGGGGGATCCTGGGGTTTCAGGGGGGTTCAGGGGTCTGGGGGGGGCAGGGGGATCCTGGGGTTTCAGGGGGATTCAGGGGTCTGGGGGGGGGGTCAAGGGTATCCTGGAGGTCAGGGGGGTTCAGGGGGGTTCAGGGGTCTGGGGGGGTCAGGGGGATCCTGGGGGGTCAAGAGGATTCAGGGATCCAGGGGGGTCAGGGGTATCCTGGGGGTCAGGGGGGTCCAGGGGGGTTCAGGGGTCTGGGGGGGGGGGGGTCAGGGGTCCTGGGGGCCTGTGTGGGGGACAGGTGGAGTCAGGTGTCAGGGAAAGGTCAAGGGAGGTCATGGTCAGAAGATGCGGGGGGGGGGGGGGGGGGGGGGGGGGGGGGGGGGGGAGGAGGCCAGGTCAGGGGGGATGGGACAGGAGGGTTGAGGGGACTCACAGAGGGTCAAAACAGGGTCACTGGGGGATTGGGGGGACACAGAGAGGGTCACGGTGTCAAGGGATGGGGAGTCAGGGTCACAGCCCTCTGGGGGAACAGAGGGATGAGGGGACAGAGAGACAGAGGGACACAGTGACAGGACAGGGGGACGTGGGGGGCAGGGGGATCCCCCTATACCTGCAGCACTGTGAGCTCCTCTGCCCCAAGCGGCTCCTCAGTCCCGGGGGGCTGGGGGGGGCACAGCCATGAACCCCGTGAGCCCTGCAAACCTGCCTCCCCCCACCTGGCTGGGACACCTGTACGTTCCCCCACCCCTTATTGCCTCAGGATCCCCATCGTGGTCAGGACCCCCCTCCCAGTCTTGCAGCCCCCTCAGCCCTCCCATAGCTTGGGAAGGACTTCCCAAGAACCCCCCCAATATACCGCCAGGGACCCCTTTCAGGACCCTCCGTGTTCACTCAGACCCCCTCAGGTGCCCCAGAGGAACCCCTCCCAGGACCCCCCCAGGACCCTCTGTGGTCACCCAGGCTCCCCGCCAGGGACCATGCCCAGGACCCTCTGTGGTCACCTGGAGCAACCCCCAGGTGCCCCAGAGCACTCCCCACCCAGGAACACCCCAGGGACCCCCTTCAGGACCCTCTGTGTTCACCCAGGGCCACCCCCCACAGGTGCTCCAGAGCACACACCCCCCCCCACTATAGGTACCCCCCACCAGGTGCCTCCTCCCGGCTCTCACCGAGGCGCTGCGGGGGAGTGGGTGGCGGGGAGGGGTTGCCCCGGGGGGGTCAAAGATGGGGGCGAGCAGGCGGGCGAGCTCGGGGGAGCAGAAGCGCCGGGGGTCCCGCAGCAGCACTGCCTCGGGCACACGGGGGGGGCGCACGAACGCCAGCACCCGCGGGACCCCCACCCCTGGGAGCAGGGTAAGTGAGGGGGGGGGGGGGAACCCCCGAACCGCCCCCCCGCCCCAGGCCACCCCAGCACCCTCAGAGCCTTCCACGAGCCCACAGACCCCCCCAAAAACCCATGGAGGCCCCTGGAACCCCCCAGGGACTCAACAGCACCCAGAGTTCCCCCCAAGCACCTTCCCTCCGGGACCTCCAGTGTCCCCCCAGGAGCCACAGCATCCCCCAAGGACCGCCCCAGGGACCCCGCTGGGAGCCACATCACCCCCATTCCCAGTGCTCCCAGTACACCCCTTCCACCAAATGCCCAACTCCCAGTGCTCCCAGTACACCTCCTCCACCAAATGCCCAACTCCCAGTCCTCCCAATACACCCACCACTCTCAGTGTGCCCCTCCCAGTGCTCCCAGTATGCCCACCACCACCACTGCCCCCCTCCCAGTGCTCCCAGTACACTCCCCCGCCCTCAGTTCCCCCCTCCCAGTGCTCCCAGTACACCCCCCACCACCCAATGCCCCCCTCCCAGTGCTTCCAGTACACCCCCACCTCCAGTGCCCCCTTCGCAGTGCTCCCCGTACAGCCCTCACGCCCCCCCCCCCCCCCGTGCCCTGTCCCCATGCTCCCAGTACCAAGGCTGATGCCGGGGGGGTCGTTGCTGGGGGGGGCCAGGCGCCCCCCCTCCCCATGGCGCCGAGTCTGCTCCAGCGACAACACCAGCCCCCGCTGCTCCACACGGCTGGGGGGGACGGGAACCCTCAGGGGGCAGCACCCCAAAACATATCCCCATATCCCCCACGTCCCGATGGCCCCATGACCTCCCCTGTCCCGCCCTGTCCCAATGTCCCTCCCAAGTCCCCCCCATGACCCAAACGTCCCCAATGTCCCCATGTCTCCCCCACGTCCCCAATGTACTCCCCATGTCCCCCATACCCTCCCATGTCCCCCCCACCCCCCACATCCTCCCAGGTCCCCGGTGTCCCCACCTGAGGACGAAGGTGAGGCACACGATGCCCTCGGGCTGAGCGCTGCGGCTGTTGGCAATCACCGTTGCCTGGGTCTGCGCCCACAAGAAGCCCCCACGCTTGGCCAGGAACCGGTACTGGTTGGTCACCGCCTGCCCCTTGCTCAGCACTGCAGGGACACGGGGTGGGGGGTGTCACCGAGGGGCTGGGGGGGGGCAGGGGCCAAGGGGCTCTTGGAGTACCCAGGAGGGTTGGGGGGGCGATACTGAAGTGCCCAGAGGGGATGTTGGGATTCCTAGGGGAGCACCAGGGGGATACTGAGGGATGTTGGGGGCTCATAGGGGATATTGAGGTGTCCAGGGGGATACTGAGGTTCCTAGGGGTGCCCCAGGGTGGGTATTGGGGTGCCCAGAGGGGATGCTGGGCTTCTAGGGGAACACCAAGGGGATATTGGGGTGATCAGGGGGATGCTAGGGGGCTCAGAGGGGATGCTGGGCTTCTAGGGGAGCACCAAGGGGATATTGGGGTGATCAGGGGGATGCTGGGGGGCTCAGAGGGGATGTTGAAGTGCCCAGAGGGGATGCTGGGGTGCCCAGGGGTACCCAGAGGTATACTGAGGTGCCCAGGGCTGTCATGGGGACATATAGGGGTGATCAGAGTCGATGTTGGGGTGCTCAGAGGGGATCCTGAAGTGCCTGGGGGGAAGCTGAGGTTCCTAGGGGCGCCCCAGGGTGGATATTGGGGTGCCCAGAGGGGATGTTGGGGTGCTTAAGGAATGCCAGGTGGGATATTGGGGTGCACAGAGGTACTCCAGGGGGACATGGGGGAAACACTGGAGTGCCCAGGAATACTCAGAGGGGGTGTTGGGTTGCACAGGGAGATGTTGGGGTGTCTAGAGGGGATGCCGGGGTGCCTGGAGGTGCCCAGAGAACATACTGGGGGGCCCAGGGATTCCAGGCAGGATTTTGGGATGCGCAGGGGGATGCTGGGGTACCCTAGGGGAGCCCTAGGGGAGATGGGAGAAAACTGGGGGTACCCGAGGTGGATGTTGGGGTTAAGGGGGGGATGATGGGGTGCAGCGGGGATGCTGGGGTGTGGACAGATGTTGGGGTATGGGGGGGGTGTTGGGGTGCAGGGGGATGCTGGGGTGTGGACAGATGTTGGGGTGCAGCGGGGGGTGTTGGCGTGCAGGGGGGATGCTGGGGTGCAGGGTGGAATCTAGGGTCAGGGGGGAATGTCGGGGTTCCTGGGTGAATGTTGGGGTGGGGGGGGGGGTGTTGGGGTGCGGGAGAAATGGTGGGGTGCGGGGGTGGGGGGGTTTGGGTTCCTGGGTGGATGCTGGGGGCAGGAGGAATGGTGGGGTGTGGATAGATGTTGGGGGTGCACGGGTGATGATGGGGTACAGGGGAATGTTCGGGTGATATTGGGGTGAGGATGGATGTTGGGGTGCAAGGGAATGGCGGGGTGCAGGGGGGTTTGGGGGTACAGGGCAGAATCTGGGGTGCAGGGCGGAATGTTGGGGTTCCTGGGTGGATGCTGGGGTGCAGTGGGGGTGTTGGGGTGCGGGAGGAATGGTGGGGGATGGATGGATGTTGGGGGTGCGGGGTGGAATCTGGGGTGCAGTGG
Source organism: Tapera naevia (assembly GCA_033556795.1). Lineage (NCBI taxonomy): Eukaryota > Metazoa > Chordata > Aves > Cuculiformes > Neomorphidae > Tapera > Tapera naevia. The sequence continues at coordinate 73,975 of JAUMJJ010000730.1, read as the reverse complement.
GGGGGGGTTGGAGTTCCTGGGTGGATGTTGGGGTGCAGAGGGGGTGTTGGGGTTTGGGAGAAATGTTGGGGTGCAGGTGGGGGGTGTTGGGGTTCCTGGGTGGATGTTGGGGTGCAGAGGGGGTGTTGGGGTTTGGGAGAAATGTTGGGGTGCAGGTGGGGGGTGTTGGGGTTCCTGGGTGGATGTTGGGGTGCAGAGGGAGTGTTGGGGTTTGGGATAAATGTTGGGGTGCAGGTGGGGGGTGTTGGGGTTCCTGGGTGGATGTTGGGGTGCAGGGGGGGGTGGGGTACAGGAGAAATGTTGGGGTGCAGGTGGGGGGTGTTGGGGTTCCTGGGTGGATGTTGGGGTGCAGGGGGGTTGGAGTACAGGAGAAATGTTGGGGTGCAGGTGGGGGGTGTTTGGCTTCCTGGGTGGATGTTGGGGTGCAGAGGGGCTGTTGGGGTTTGGGAGAAATGTTGGGGTGCAGGTGGGGGGTGTTGGGGTTCTTGGGTGGATGTTGGGGTGCAGAGGAGGTGTTGGGGTTTGGGATAAATGTTGGGGTGCAGGTGGGGGGTGTTGGGGTTCCTGGGTGGATGTTGGGGTGCAGGGGGGTTGGGGTACAGGAGAAATGTTGGGGTGCAGGTGGGGGGTATTGGGGTTCCTGGGTGGATGTTGGGGTGCAGAGGGGGTGTTGGAGTTTGGGATAAATGTTGGGGTGCAGGTGGGGGGTGTTGGGGTTCCTGGGTGGATGTTGAGGTGCGGGGGGGGGGGGGGTACAGGAGAAATGTTGGGGTGCAGGTGGGGGGTGTTGGGGTTCCTGGGTGGATGTTGGGGTGCAGAGGGGGTGTTGGGGTTTGGGAGAAATGTTGGGGTGCAGGTGGGGGGTGTTGGGGTTCCTGGGTGGATGTTGGGGTGCAGAGGGGCTGTTGGGGTTTGGGAGAAATGTTGGGGTGCAGGTGGGGGGTGTTGGGGTTCCTGGGTGGATGTTGGGGTGCAGGGGGGGTGGGGTACAGGAGAAATGTTGGGGTGCAGGTGGGGGGTGTTGGGGTTCCTGGGTGGATGTTGGGGGGGGGGGGGGGTGTTGGGGTTTGGGAGAAATGGTGGGGTGCAGTGGGGGTGTTGGGGTGCAGGGGAATGGTGGGGTGCAGGGGGGTTTTGGGGGTCACTCACGCGTGTGGACGCTCCTGCTGAGGGTGTCGGAGTCCAGGGCGTGGACGTACTCGTACAGGGAGCAGCCGAGCAGCTCCTCGGGGGCGTACCCCAAAACCTCCCCGATCCTGTGCACCCCAAATCAGCGAGGGGCACCCCAAAACCTCCCCCATCCTGCGCACTCCAACTCAGTGAGGGCCCCCCCGTACTCTGGGGTGGGTTTTGGGGTTCAGGGTGCATTTGGGGGTGCTGGAATGTGTTTTAGGGTGCTGTGTGCACCGAGGGGTGTGAGCCGTGTTTTGGGGTACAGGGTGGGTTTTGGGGTGTGGGATGGGTCGGGTCTATGGCGGGGGTATTTTGAAGCACAGGGTGGATTTTGGGGTGCGTGGTGGGCTGAAGTCTGGGGGTGAGTTTTCTGGTTCAGAGTGGATTTAGGGTTTGGGGTGTGTTTTGGGGTGCAGGGGTGTTTTAGGGTACAGGGTGGTTTTGGGGTGAGGGGTGGGTTGGGTTTGAGGTTTGGGCTGTATTTTGGAGTCCAGCTGAATTTGGGGGTGCTGAGTGGTTCAGGGTCTGTGGGTGAGTGTGTTTTGGGGTTCGGGCTGGTTTTGGGGTGCCTCTCTCCATTGCGGTAGGTGAACCACATGTTCATGGTGGGTTTGGGGTGCAGGTTGGTTTGGGGTCTGTGGGGGAGGTTTCTGGGTGTTTGGGGTGGGTTGAGATCTGTGGGGAGGTGTCTTGGGGGGTTCAGGGCAGTTTTGGGGTGCAGATGGTTTTATGGTCCCAGGGCGGGTTTGGGGGTGCTGTGATGGGTTTGGGGGGTTAAGGTTGTGTTTTGGGGTGCGGGGTGGTTTAGGGTTTCTGGGCTGCTGGGTGGGTTAAGATCTTGGGGGGGCAGCTTTGGGGTGCGGGGTGGGTTTGGGGGTCCAAGGTGTGATTTGGGGTTTGGGGTGGATTAGGGTCTGTGGGGGCTGGGTTTGGGGGGGCTGGGTGGGTTTGGGGGTCCCACCAGTCATTGAAGTAGGTGAAGAACATGTCCATGGCAGGTGTGGGGGTGCAAGGCAGGTTTTGGGGTTTGGGGCAGTTTTAGGGCGGTTTGGGGGTTTAGTGGTAGATTTGAGATTTTGGGGTGGGTTTTGGGGTGGATTTCGGGTTTTGCGGGGGTTGTTGGGGTGCTGGGTGGGCAGTTTTAGGCAGTTTTAGGGTGGTTTTAGGGCAGTTTGGGGTTGATTTGAGGTTTTGGGTTGGTTTTGGGGTTTTGGGACACTTTTGGGGTTCAGGTGGGTTTGGGAGTCCCACCTGTCATCGCAGTAAGTGAAGAATATATTCATGGTGGGTGTGGGGGTGCAGGGTGGGTTTTGGGGTTCGGCACAGTTTTGGGGTGGATTTGGGGTTTAGGGGTGGATTTGAGGTTTTGGGGTGGATTTGGCGTGGATTTGGGATTTTGGGGCGGTTTTTGGGGCTCAGGTGTGTTTGGGGGTCCCACCTGTCATCGCAGTAGGTGAAGAACATATTGATGGCGAATGTGGGGGTGCAGGGTGGATTTTGGGGTTCGGCACAGTTCTGGGGCAGTTTTGGGGTGGGTTTGGGTGGATTTAAGGTTTTGGGGCAGATTTGGGGTTTTGGGGCAGATTTGGGGGGTCCCCACCTGTCAGCGCAGTAGGTGAAGAACATATCCATGGCAGGTGTGGGGGTGCAGGGCAGGTTTTGGGGTTTGGGGCAGTTTTGGGGCGGTTTGGGGTTGATTTGAGTTTTTGCGGTGGATTTGGGGTTTTGGGACAGTTTTGGGGTTCAGATGGGTTTGGGAGTCCCACCTGTCCTCGCAGTAGGTGGGTGTGGGGGTGCAGGGTGGGTTTTGGGGTTTGGCGCAGTTTTGGGGTGGATGTGGGGTTTAGGGGTGGATTTGAGGTTTTGGGGTGGATTTGGGGTGGATTTGGGGTTTTGCAGCAGTTTTGGGGTTCAAATTGGTTTGGGGGTCCCACCTGTCATCACAGTAGGTGAAGAACATATTGATGGTGAGTGTGGGAGTGCAGGGTGGGTTTTGGGATTTGGGGCAGTTTTAGGGTGGTTTTAGGGCAGTTTGGGGTTGATTTGAGGTTTTGGGTTGGATTTGGGGTTTTGGGACAGTTTTGGGGTTCAAGTAGGTTTGGGGGTCCCACCTGTCATCGCAGTAGGTGAAGAACATATCCATGGTGGGTGTGGGGTGCAGGGTGGGTTTGGGGATTTGGGGCAGTTTTAGGGTGGTTTTAGGGCAGTTTGGGGTTGATTTGAGGTTTTGGGTTGGATTTGGGGTTTTGGGACAGTTTTGGGGTTCAGGTGGGTTTGGGAGTCCCACCTGTCCTCGCAGTAGGTGGGTGTGGGGGTGCAGGGTGGGTTTTGGGGTTTGGCGCAGTTTTGGGGTGGATTTGGGGTTTAGGGGTGGATTTGAGGTTTTGGGGCAGATTTGGGGTGGATTTGGGGTTTTGCAGCAGTTTTGGGGTTCAAATTGGTTTGGGGGTCCCACCTGTCATCGCAGAAGGTGAAGAACATATTGATGGTGACTGTGGGGGTGCAGGGTGGGTTTTGGGGTTCAGCACAGTTTTAGGGTGGATTTTGGGTGGGTTTGGGTGGATTTGAGGTTTTGGGGCGGATTTGGGGTTTTGGGACAGTTTTGGGGTTCAAGTAGGTTTGGGGGTCCCACCTGTCATCGCAGTAGGTTAAGAACATATCCATGGCGGGTGTGGGGTGCAGGGTGGGTTTTGGGATTTGGGGCAGTTTTAGGGTGGTTTTAGGGCAGTTTGGGGTTGATTTGAGGTTTTGGGTTGGATTTGGGGTTTTGGGACAGTTTTGGGGTCCAGGTGGGTTTGGGAGTCCCACCTGTCATCGCAGTAGGTGAAGAATATATTCATGGTGGGTGTGGGGGTGCAGGGTGGGTTTTGGGGTTCGGCACAGTTTTGGGGTGGATTTGGGGTTTAGGGGTGGATTTGAGGTTTTGGGGTGGATTTGACGTGGATTTGGGGTTTTGGGGTGGTTTTTGGGGCTCAGGTGTGTTTGGGGGTCCCACCAGTCATCGCAGTAAGTGAAGAACACAGCCATGGCAGGTGTGGGGGTGCAGGGCAGGTTTTGGGGTTTGGCGCAGTTTTGGGGTGGATGTGGGGTTTTGGGGTGGATTTGGGGTTTTGCAGCGGTTTTGGGGTTCAAATGGGTTTGGGGGTCCCACCTGTCATCGCAGTAGGTGAAGAACATATCCATGGCGGGTGTGGGGGTGCAGGGTGGGTTTTGGGATTTGGGGCAGTTTTAGGGTGGTTTTAGGGCAGTTTGGGGTTGATTTGAAGTTTTGGGTTGGATTTGGGGTTTTGGGACAGTTTTGGGGTTCAGGTGGGTTTGGGAGTCCCACCTGTCCTTGCAGTAGGTGGGTGTGGGGGTGCAGGGTGGGTTTTAGGGTTCGGCACAGTTTTGGGGTGGATTTGGGGTTTAGGGGTGGATTTGAGGTTTTGGGGTGGATTTGGGGTGGATTTTGGGTTTTGGGACAGTTTTGGGGCTCAGGTGTGTTTGGGGGTCCCACCTGTCATCGCAGTAGGTGAAGAACATATTGATGGTGAGTGTGGGAGTGCAGGGTGGGTTTTGGGGTTCGGCACAATTTTAGGGTGGATTTGGGGTGGGTTTGGGTGGATTTGAGGTTTTGGGGCGGATTTGGAGTTTTGGGACAGTTTTGGGGTTCAAGTAGGTTTGGGGGTCCCACCTGTCATCGCAGTAGGTGAAGAACATATCCATGGTGGGTGTGGGGGTGCAGGGTGGGTTTGGGGATTTGGGGCAGTTTTAGGGTGGTTTTAGGGCAGTTTGGGGTTGATTTGAGGTTTTGGGTTGGATTTGGGGTTTTGGGACAGTTTTGGGGTTCAGGTGGGTTTGGGAGTCCCACCTGTCCTCGCAGTAGGTGGGTGTGGGGGTGCAGGGTGGGTTTTGGGGTTTGGCGCAGTTTTGGGGTGGATTTGGGGTTTAGGGGTGGATTTGAGGTTTTGGGGCGGATTTGCGGTGGATTTGGGGTTTTGCAGCAGTTTCGGGGTTCAAATGGGTTTGGGGGTCCCACCTGTCATCGCAGTAGGTGAAGAACATATTGATGGTGAGTGTGGGGGTGCCGGGTGGGTTTTGGGGTTCAGCACAGTTTTAGGGTGGATTTGGGGTGGGTTTGGGTGGATTTGAGTTTTGGGTTGGATTTGGGGTTTTGGGACACTTTTGGGGTTCAGGTGGGTTTGGGGGTCCCACCTGTCATCGCAATAGGTGAAGAACATATTGATGGTGAGTGTGGGAGTGCAGGGTGGATTTTGGGGTTCAGCACAGTTTTAGGGTGGATTTGGGGTGGGTTTGGGTGGATTTGAGGTTTTGGGGCGGATTTGGGGATTTGGGACAGTTTTGGGGTTCAAGTAGGTTTGGGGGTCCCACCTGTCCTCGCAGTAGGTGAAGAACATATCCATGGCGGGTGTGGGGGTGCAGGGTGGGTTTTAGGGTTCGGCACAGTTTTGGGGTGGATTTGGGGTTTAGGGGTGGACTTGAGGTTTTGGGGCGGATTTGGGGTTTTGGGACAGTTTTGGGGTTCAAGTAGGTTTGGGGGTCCCACCTGTCATCGCAGTAGGTGAAGAAAATATCCATGGCGGGTGTGGGGGTGCAGGGTGGGTTTTGGGATTTGGGGCAGTTTTAGGGTGGTTTTAGGGCAGTTTGGGGTTGATTTGAGGTTTTGGGTTGGATTTGGGGTTTTGGGACAGTTTTGGGGTTCAGGTGGGTTTGGGAGTCCCACCTGTCATCGCAGTAGGTGAAGAATATATTCATGGTGGGTGTGGGGGTGCAGGGTGGGTTTTGGGGTTCGGCACAGTTTTGGGGTGGATTTGGGGTTTAGGGGTGGATTTGAGGTTTTGGGGTGGATTTGGGGTTTTGGGACACTTTTGGGGTTCAGGTGGGTTTGGGAGTCCCACCTGTCCTCGCAGTAGGTGGGTGTGGGGGTGCAGGGTGGGTTTTAGGGTTCGGCACAGTTTTGGGGTGGATTTGGAGTTTAGGGGTGGATTTGAGGTTTTGGGGCGGATTTGGGGTGGATTTGGGGTTTTGGGACAGTTTTGGAGTGGATTTGGGGTGGATTTGGGTTTCTGGGTGGGTTTGGGGGTCCTACCTGTCATCGCAGTAGGTGAAGAATATATTCATGGTGGGTGTGGGGGTGCAGGGTGGGTTTTGGGGTTCGGCACAGTTTTGGGGTGGATTTGGGGTTTAGAGGTGGATTTGAGGTTTTGGGGTGGATTTGGGGTTTTGGGACACTTTTGGGGTTCAGGTGGGTTTGGGAGTCCCACCTGTCATCGCAGTAGGTGAAGAACATATCCGTGGTGGGTGTGGGGTGCAGGGTGGGTTTTGGGATTTGGGGCAGTTTTAGGGTGGTTTTGGGGTTTAGGAGTGGATTTTAGTTTTTGGGTTGGATTTTGGGGTTTTGGAACAGTTTTGGGGTTCAGGTGGGTTTGGGAGTCCCACCTGTCCTCGCAGTAGGTTAAGAACATATCCGTGGCGTGTGTGGGGGTGCAGGGTGGGTTTTGGGGTTCGGCACAGATTTGGGGTGGATTTGGGGTTTAGGGGTGGATTTGAGGTTTTGGGGTGGATTTGGGGTGGATTTGGGGTTTTGCAGCGGTTTTTGGGTTCAAATGGGTTTGGGGGTCCCACCTGTCATCACAGTAGGTGAAGAACATATCCATGGCGGGTGTGGGGGTGCAGGGTGGGTTTTGGGATTTGGGGCAGTTTTAGGGTGGTTTTAGGGCAGTTTGGGGTTGATTTGAGGTTTTGGGTTGCATTTGGGGTTTTGGGACAGTTTTGGGGTTCAGGTGGGTTTGGGAGTCCCACCTGTCCTCGCAGTAGGTTAAGAACATATCCGTGGCGTGTGTGGGGGTGCAGGGTGGGTTTTGGGGTTCGGCACAGATTTGGGGTGGATTTGGGGTTTAGGGGTGGATTTGGGGTGGATTTCGGGTTTTGCAGCGGTTTTGGGGTTCAAATGGGTTTGGGGGTCCCACCTGTCATCACAGTAGGTGAAGAACATATCCATGGCGGGTGTGGGGGTGCAGGGTGGGTTTTGGGATTTGGGGCAGTTTTAGGGTGGTTTTAGGGCAGTTTGGGGTTGATTTGAGGTTTTGGGTTGGATTTGGGGTTTTGGGACAGTTTTGGGGTTCAGGTGGGTTTGGGAGTCCCACCTGTCATCGCAGTAGGTGAAGAATATATTCATGGTGGGTGTGGGGGTGCAGGGTGGGTTTTGGGGTTCGGCACAGTTTTGGGGTGGATTTGGGGTTTAGGGGTGGATTTGAGGTTTTGGGGTGGATTTGGGGTTTTGGGACACTTTTGGGGTTCAGGTGGGTTTGGGAGTCCCACCTGTCCTCGCAGTAGGTGGGTGTGGGGGTGCAGGGTGGGTTTTAGGGTTCGGCACAGTTTTGGGGTGGATTTGGAGTTTAGGGGTGGATTTGAGGTTTTGGGGCGGATTTGGGGTGGATTTGGGGTTTTGGGACAGTTTTGGAGTGGATTTGGGGTGGATTTGGGTTTCTGGGTGGGTTTGGGGGTCCTACCTGTCATCGCAGTAGGTGAAGAATATATTCATGGTGGGTGTGGGGGTGCAGGGTGGGTTTTGGGGTTCGGCACAGTTTTGGGGTGGATTTGGGGTTTAGGGGTGGATTTGAGGTTTTGGGGCGGATTTGGGGTGGATTTGGGGTGGATTTGGGGTTTTGGGACAGTTTTGGAGTGGATTTGGGGTGGATTTGGGTTTCTGGGTGGGTTTGGGGTCCCACCTGTCATCGCAGTAGGTGAAGCGCATGTCCATGGCGTGGCGGGTGAGCACGGTGCCCGAGCCCAGCGGGTGCTCGAGGGCCGCTGGGTGCGCGATGGCCTCACAGATCAGAACGAGGCAGCGCAGGGGGGGTGCCCCCCCCTCGGCCCCCCCATACGATCGCATGCGCCCCGCACAGTGCAGCACCTGGGCAGGACCAAAACCACAGGGATCCTCCTGAAACCCTCCCACGTTGCCCTTGAGCTCCCCCCCAGACTCACAGCTCCCAAACCCCCACGGACCCTCTCAACCCTCTCCAAACCCCCATTTTGCCTCCCCAAGCCCTCCCAGCCTCCCCCACCCCCTCGAGCCCCCCCCAAACCCACACGGACCCCCTCAACCCCCTTCAAACCCCCATTGCTCCCCCAAGCCCTCGCAGCCTCCCCCAACACCCCGCTCCTCAAGCCCCCTCCCCCCGCAAAGACCCACGGACCCCTTCAAACCCCCCAGACTCCTCCAAAGCCCCCAAACCCGCTGCATGGTGCCCCTCTCCCCCCATTGCTGACCCCCAGACGTCCCCGTGCCCCCATGGACCCCCTCTGACACCCCATGGCTCCCCACGCACCCCAAGTCCTCACATTCCCCCATGCCCCCCCATGTCCTCTCATGCCCCCCCTTTCTCCCCAGGTCCTCATGTCCCCTCACGTCCCCCATGTCCCCACCTTCCAGGTGGCTGTCCGTAGGTTCATGCATCGCCCACGCCCACTCAAGGTGCTCTTCATGCGCAGGGAGAAACTGCGCCCCGAGCGCTCGCCCCGCCGCCGGGGGGCTGGGGACATTGGGGGACACGGGTGGGACATGGTGGGCGGGGGGGTGACGTGGGGAGGGCATGGAGGACAGGGCGGGGGGGGACACGGTGACATCTGGGAACAGCGATCGGGGGTCCTGGGGGTGTTGGAGGGGTCCCAGGGGTGTTGTGGGGGAGTCCTGAGGGTGTTGGAGGGTCCCGGGGATGCTGGAAGAGTCCCAGGTGTGTTTTGGACAGGTCTGGGGGTGTTTGGGGGGAGTCCCTGGGGTGTTTCGAGGGGTTCTGGGGTGTTTTGCAGGGTTCTGGTGGTGTTTTGCCGGGGTCCCAAGGGTATTGGGAAGTCCTGGGGGTGTTGGGAGTGAGTTTCAGGGGTGTTTCAGGGAGTTCTGGGGGTGTTTTGGGGGTTCCGGTAATGTTTTGAGGGGGTCCCACGGGTGTTGGGAGGTCCCGGGGGTGTTGGGGGTCCCAGGGGTGTTTTGGGGGGGGTCTGGAGGTGTTTGGGGGGAGTCCCAGGGACGTTTTGGGAGTTCTGGGGGAGTTTTGTGGGGTTCTGGTGGTGTTTTGAGGGGTCTCAAGGGTGTTGGGGGTCCCAGGTATGTTTTGGGAGGGTCTGGGGGGAGGTGTGAGGAGTCCCGGGGGTGTTTCAGGAGGTTCTGGGGGTGTTTTGCAGGGTTCCAGTGTTTTTTTGAGGGGGGTCCCAAGGGTGTTGGGAGGTTCTGAGGGTGTTGGGGATGTTGGGGGTGCTTTGGGGGGGGTCTGGGGGTTTTTTGGGGGAAGTCTTGGAGGTGTTTCGGGGGGTTCTGGGGGTGTTTTGAGGGGGTCCCATGGGTGTCGGGAGGTCCCGGGGGTGTTGGGGGTCCCAGGGGTGTTTTGGGGGGGGTCTGGAGGTGTTTGGGGGGAGTCCCAGGGACGTTTTGGGAGTTCTGGGGGAGTTTTGTGGGGTTCTGGTGGTGTTTTGAGGGGGTCTCAAGGGTGTTGGGGGTCCCAGGTATGTTTTGGGAGGGTCTGGGGGTGTGTGTGAGGAGTCCCGGGGGTGTTTCAGGAGGTTCTGGGGGTGTTTTGCAGGGTTCCAGTGTTTTTTTGAGGGGGTCCCAAGGGTGTTGGGAGGTTCTGAGGGTGTTGGGGATGTTGGGGGTGCTTTGGGGGGGGTCTGGGGTTTTTTGGGGGGAAGTCTTGGAGGTGTTTCGGGGGGTTCTGGGGGTGTTTTGTGGGGTTCTGGGGGTGTTTTGAGGGGGTCCCATGGGTGTCAGGAGTTCCCGGGGGTGTTGGGGGTCCCAGGGGTGTTTGGGGGGGGTCCCAGGTCTCACCCTGGCGGGGGCTGAGGGCCTCATGCAGCTCCTCGTGGTCACAGGGGTGCACGAAGTCGAAGACACTGTGACCGATCAGCTCGAGCTGGGGAGGGGCCGGGGGGGGAGTTTGCACGAGCACCCACAAACCTGACATCCCCCCATGAGCCTTGGGGCACCCCCCCAGGGCACTCTACCCCCCGAGGTTCAGGGTGCCCCCCTACCTGGCTGAACCCCAGCACCACAAGCCTCCCCCAGCAGTTTTAGGGTGCCTCCTCCATAGCACCCTGGGTCCCCTCCCAAGTTTAGGGGTCTCCACCCAGTTTTGTGGTGCCTTCCCTCCAATTTTGGGGTCCCCACCCAGTTTTGAGGGGTTCCCCCCCCATGTCACCCTGAGCCCCCTCCCAGTTTTGGGGTCCCCACCAGTTTTGGGGTTCCCTCCCCTGAGCTCCCCCCAGTTTTGGGGTGCCCCCCCGTTTTGGGGTGCCCTCCCCCCATTTTTGAGGTGCTCCCCCCACCTGGCTGAGCCCCAGGACGCGGTTCACGTTCTCGGAGAGGAAGATCATGTCCCCCCCCTCGCTCAGCACCAGCACAAAGCCGCTCAGCGCCTGCACGAAGCACGAGTCCACAGCCTCCCCCCCTGCCCCCGCGCCTGGGGAGGGACACGAGGGGGGTCAGGAGGGGATGGGGGTCCCCAGGGTCTGGGGGCTCTGGGGATCCCCATGGTGCTGGGGGCATGGGGTGGGGGGGAGGGTCAGAGGGTTCTGGGGATCCCCAGGGGGCTGGGGCTGAGGGGAGTCACAGGGGTCTGGGGGGGTCGTCGGGGGGGAATCGGTGGGGACGCTGGGAGAGCTCAGGGGTCCTCATGGTGCTGAGTGCTGGGGGGGGTCTGGGCATCCCCATGGTGCTGGGGGCTGGAGGGGGGGACTGGTAGTCCCCAGGAGGCTGGGGGGGGGGGGGGGGGGTCTGGGCATCCCCTTGGTGCTGGGGGCTGGGGGGGAGTCAGAGGGATCTGGGGGTCTTCAGGGGTCCGGGGTGGGGCTGGGAGAGCTCAGGGCTCTCCATGGTGCTGACTACTGGGGGGGTCTGGGGGCCCCCAGGGGGTTGGGGGTCCCCATGGGTGTGGAGAGATCATCATGGGCGGGGGGGCTGGTGGTCCCCATGGGGCTGGGGGGGTCATCATGGGGGGGGGTCAAGACAGACTGGGAGAGCTCAAGGGTGCCCATGATGCTGGGGGCTGGGGGGGTTCAGAGGGGTCTGAGGGTCCCCATGGTACTGGGGGGGTTGGGGGGGGTCTGGGGGAGTCTGCAGGTCCCTAGGGTGCTGGGGGGTCTGAGTGAGGGTGCTGGGTGGGTTTAGGGAGACTGGGGGAGTCGGGGCGGTGTCATGGTGGGGGCAGGGGCCTGGGAGGGCATCATGGGGGGGGTCATGGGGGGTGTTGGGGAGCTCAGGGCTCCCCATGGGGTTGTGGGGGCTGGGGGAACACAGGACAGTCTGGGAGGGGCAGAAGGTGGCTGGGGGACCCCAGGGTGCAGGAGGGGATGGGGAAGCTCAGGGGGTCCCCAGGATGCTCAGGGTATCAGGGGGGTGAAGCGGCAGGGGAGGTCCCCTTGGTGCTGGGGGGAGCTGCAGGGGGGCCTCGGGTGTCCAGGGGGTCCCCAGGGGGGAGGGGGGTGGGCTCTGGGTACTCAGGGTGTTGGGGGATCGGGGAGTTCAGAGGTTCCCAAGGTTCACAGGGAGGGCCTGGGGTCCCAGGAGGTCCCATGGGTATTTGGGGGTCGCAGGAGATCCCATGGGTTCCTGAAGGGGGATGTTTGGGGTTCCCGGGAGCTCCTATGGATGTCTGGGGGCCCCAGAAGGTCCCATGGGTGTTTAGGGGTCCCAGGAGGTCCCACGGGTTCCTGGAGGCCCCAGGAGGTCTCACCGGCAGCGAGGAGGCGGTGGACGCGCAGGTAGCTGATGGTGAGGCGCATGATGGAGGCCTTGTCGAGGTGGGCGCTGACGCCGCGGGCGAAGGGCAGGGTGTGCGCCAGCTGGTAGAACACCTCGGTCTCGCGGCTGCGCCGGCACCGTGCGGCGTCCCGGGAGCGCTCCCTGCGCAGCTCCGGCGTCGACCTGCGGTGAGAGGGGCACCCGGTGGCACCCGGTGACACCCGGTGACATTGACTGCGTCACCACGGGTACAGAAACTGCTGGAACAGAGCGCGACAACACGGGGTGTGTCCGTCTGTCCCTGTGTCCCTATATCCCTGCGTCCGTCTGTCTGTGTGTCCATCTGCCCCTGTGTCTGTGTGTCCCTGTGTCCGTACATACATGTGTCTGTCTCTCTGTGTGTCCGTGTGTCCATCTGACTTGTGTGTCCATCTGTCCCTGTGTCCATCTGTCTGTCTGCCCATGTGTCTGTCCCATGCGTCCCGTCTGTCCCTGTGTCCGTTTGTCCCTGTCTGTGTGTCCGTCTGTCCCTGTATTTGTCTGTCCCTGCGTCCTTATGTCCATCTGTCTGTCTGTCCGTCTGTCTCTGTGTCCGTTTGTCCCTGTGCCCGTGCGTCCATCTGTCCCTGTGTTTGTCTGTCCCTGTGTCCCTGCGTCCATGTGTCCATCTGTCTGTCCGTCCGTCTGTCTGTCTGTCCGCCTGTCCCTGTCTGTGTGCCCGTCTGTCCCTGTGTTTGTCTGTCCCTGTGTCCATGTGTCCATCTGTCCATGTGTCCATCTGTCTGTCTGTCCGTCTGTCCCTGCGGCCGTCTCTCCGTCTGTCCCTGTGTCCCTGTGTCCGTGTGTCCGTACGTGCCGCAGCTCCGTACGCGCTGTTCCTGTTCCTGGCTCTGTTCCCAGGGGCCTCAGCCAGGGGAGGGGGAGGGCGGGGGGAACTTAGAGAGGGAGAGGGAGGCGTGGCCATACAAATGTACTAAATATATGCAAATGTACCAAATATATGCAAATACACCCCATAATATGCATTATGGGGAAGTTCTCACTCCCAACAGCTGCTCTCCTGTTGGCGTGAGAGCTGGGAAGCACTTGGAGGCACTGGGGATACTGGGAGGGACTGGGGGTGCTGAGCGGTACTGGGAGGGACTGGGATTCACTGGGAGGGACTGGGAGGCGCTGACTCGCACCGTGACGGCCACCACGAGGCTCGCACGAGGACGCACACGCATGCACGAGGCTGGAAAGATGCTCCCCGCAACGGGGGATGCACGAGGATGCCCCTGGGCACCTGTAGCCCCCTCCTCGTGCGAGGACCCCCCTGCTCATCAGGGGGTGCTCCCAGCCCCCAGTGTGGGGGGCTGATCCGCCGACACCTTGGGGAGGCCTCACTCAGGGAGGGGGGCACCTGTAGCCCCTCATCCCCAGGACCCCCTGCCTTCGTCCCCCAGGGACCGGATCCTGCCACCCCTCGAGGTCTTCGCACCTCCAGTGACCCCCCAGAGTCCAGATCCTGCCCCCTCGGGGTCTCTGCCCTAGGACCCCCCCTCTAGGGGATGGCTCCTGACCCGCCCCCCACCCCCGCGAACCCCCACCTTCCCCAGGGGTCCCATCCTGCTCCATCCCCGGCTCTCCCTGCGCCACCGAGACCCCCTCCCTGCCTCGGGACCCTCCCCGCATGGACCAGATCCTGTCCTTGCCCAGAGTCTTTGCCCCAGGACCCGCCCCCCACAGCGTCCAGATCCTGCACACCCCCCCGGGTTTTTGCCACCCTCGAGACACTCCCTGCCCACGGACCCCCCTAAGGTCCAGGTCCTGCCCCATCCCCGGGATTTCTGCTCCCCTCCCGGGGTCTCTGCCCCAGGAACTCCTTCTAGGGGGCGGCTTGTGCCCCCCACAACCCCCCTCCCCTGTCCCGGGACCCCCCACCCTCTCCAAGGGTCCGATCCTGCCCCGCCCCCGGCTCAACCTGCTCCTCCGGGACCCCCTCCCTGCCCCGGGAACCCCCAGTGGCCGTATCCTGCCCCTCCCCTCCGGGTCTCTGCCCCCCCAACCCCCCCCCAGGGTCCAGATGCTGCTTCCCCCCCTGGATCTCTGCCCTCCCAAGAACCCTTCCCTGTCCCGGGACCCCCGCAGTGTCCAGAACCTGCCCGCTCCGGGGTCTCTGCCACCCCAGGACCCCTCCCCAGGGTCTAGATCCTGCTCTCCCCCGGGATCTCTGCCCCGGGACCCCCTCCCCCGGATGGGGGGGGGTGGGGGGAGGTGGGCTCCCCCGGTACCTGGCCCCGGGCCGCCCGTCCATGGCCGCCGCCTCCGCCTCCGCCGCCACCGCCCTCCGTGCGCCCGCACCCACCGAGCCCCCTCCTCGGACACACCCCCTTCCCCAGGCCACGCCGCCTTCCCCAGGCCGCGCCCTCCTGGCCGGCGGCCAACGCCCCCAGCCCCAGCCACGCCCCCAGTCCCAGCCACGCCCCCGGCCCCAGCCACGCCCCCGGCCCCAGCCACGCCCCCAGCCACAGCCACGCCCCCAGCCACAGCCACGCCCCCAGCCACAGCCACGCCCCCAAACCCAGCCACGCCCCCGGCCCCAGCCACGCCCCCAACCACAGCCACGCCCCCAGCCCCAGCCACGCCCCCAGCCCCAACCACGCCCCCAGCCCCAGCCACGCCCCCAGCCCCAGCCACGCCCCCAGCCCCGGCCACGCCCCCTCAGCCCCAGACCACGCCCCCAACCCCAGCCACGCCTCCAGCCCCAGCCACGCCCCCAGCCCCAGCCACGCCCCCCAGCCCCAGCCACGCCCCCTTCCCCTTGGCCACGCCCCCCACATTGGCCACCGGCCAAAACATCAGCCCTGCCTCCCTTGGCCACGCCCCCTCCTAGGCCACGTCCGTGTCCGACGGCCACGCCCCTTGGCACGCGGCCAACCCGCGGCCCTGCCCCCCCCCCCCCCTTTCACTAGGCCACGCCCCCAGGGCTTAGGACACATCCCCCGAGAACGTGGCCGAGCCCCTTGACCTGCCACAGCGGACACGCCCACCCCCTCTGACCACGCCCCCTTCCTCTGTTGGCCGCCAGCCAACGCCCCCCAGGCACAAGGCCACGCCCACTGCTGCCCACCGCCTCGGCACTCAGTCAAGCCCCCAGCCCGGGGCCCTTAACCACGCCCCCTGCCCAGGCCCCGCCCCCGGCACCCTGCCAGATCCTGAGCCTGAGACTCCTTGGCCTCGCCCAGCTTGCCCAGGCTCCCTTCCCAGGCCGCGCCCCCATCCCCGGTTAATGCTCCCTAAATCCAACCCCTCCCCCTCGCTTGACCCCACCCCGTTGGCCACTCCCACCGTTTTGGCCTCTCCCCCGGTGCTAAAGCCCTGCTCCCGGGCAACGCAGCCGGCGCACACCCACGCCCTGTTGGCCCCGTGCTGCCAAGCTCCTCGCTCTGCCCCCCCCCCCCCCCTCCGGGACCTGCGCCCCACCGCCCCGCTCGCCGCCAGAACTCCAGCCCATCGCCTCTGGCCACGCCCCTGCACATAAGCCCCCCCCCTCCGCAGCCTCCTTGACCACGCCCACACCATGGCCCCGCCCACATCCCTTTGACCCCGCCCCCTCCGCCCCTCCCTCCGCTCCAGGTGCCGCCGTGGCCGAGTCTCGGCCCCGCCCCCGCAACCCCCCCCGCCCCTCCCCCTCCCCGAGGGCCCTGCGCCGGCACCGCTGCCCCGGAAGCAGAGTCGCGAACCGGAAGTGATCGTGAGAGGCGCGCGAGGCGAGAGGCGGGAGCCGGGACCCGGAACGGAGCAGCCATGTGAGGGGGCGGGGGTGGTCTGAGTCTGAGTCGGGGCCGGGGCCGCCCCCGAGCCGGGTTCCCCCCGGTGTCCCCGGATCCCTCGGTTCCCCGCGCCGGTGCACCCCCCACACCCGCTGTCCTGCCCCCCCCCCGTCCCATTCTTATTTCCCGCCTTCCTCCCCTCATCCCTGGGGTCCCCTTCTCCCCCGGATCCCCATCCTGGACTCCACCCCTCAGCCTTGTCGCTCCCGCTGTCCCCCGATCCCAATCTCCGCTGTTCCCCCCGATCCCCATCGCCGCTGCCCCCCCCGATCCCCATCGCCGCTGCCCCCCCCGATCCCCATCGCCGCTGCCCCCCCCGATCCCCATCGCCGCTGTTCCCCCCCCCGATCCCCATCGCCGCTGTCCCACCACGATCCCCGATCCCCATCGCCGCTGCCCCCCCCGATCCCCATCGCCGCTGTCCCCCCCGATCCCCATCGCCGCTGTCCCCCCCGATCCCCATCGCCGCTGTCCCCCCCGATCTCCATCGCCCCTGTCCCCCCCCGATCCCCATCGCCGCTCTCCCCCCCCGATCCCCTTCGCCCCTGTCCCCCCCCGATCCCCATCGCCGCTGTCTCCCCCCGATCCCCATCGCCGCTGTCCCCCCCGATCCCCATCGCCGCTGTCCCCCCCTATCCCCATCGCCGCTGTCCCCCCCGATCCCCATCGCCGCTGTCCCCCCCTATCCCCATCGCCGCTGTCCCCCCCTATCCCCATCGCCGCTGTCCCCCCCGATCCCCATCGCCGCTGTCCCCCCCCGATCCCCATCTCCGCTGCCCCCCCCCCCGATCCCCATCTCCGCTGCCCCCCCCCCCCGATCCCCATCTCCGCTGCCCCCCCCCCGATCCCCTTCGCCGCTGTCCCCCCCCCGATCCCCATCGCCCCTGTCCCCCCCCGATCCCCATCGCCGCTGTCCCCCCCCGATCCCCATCGCCGCTGTCCCCCCCCGATCCCCATCGCCCCTGCCCCCCCCCGATCCCCATCGCCCCTGTCCCCCCCGATCCCCATCGCCCCTGCCCCCCACCGATCCCCATCGCCCCTGTCCCCCCCGATCCCCATCGCCCCTGTCCCCCCCGATCCCCATCGCCCCTGCCCCCCCCCGATCCCCATCGCCCCTGTCCCCCCCGATCCCCATCGCCCCTGCCCCCCACCGATCCCCATCGCCCCTGTCCCCCCCGATCCCCATCGCCCCTGTCCCCCCCGATCCCCATCGCCGCTGTCCCCCCCGATCCCCATCGCCACTGCCCTCCCCGATCCCCGTCGCCGCTGTCCCCCCCCCCGATCCCCATCGCCCCCGATCCCAGTCGCCGCTGCCCCCCCGCGATCCCCATCACCGCTGCCCCCCCCCCCCCCCCCCGATCTCAGTCCCCGCTGCCGCCTCCCCCCCTCGTTGTCCCCCTCTCCCCGGCTTCCACCCCCCATCCCCACTCTGCCATCCCCCCTGCCCCATTCCTGGTTCCCGTGTTCCTCCCACCACCCCTGGGGTCCCCCCACCAGCTCCTGGTGTCCCCCAATCCCCGCTGCCCCTCCCAATCCTCGCTGTGTCCCCCCTCCTCCCCTACTGTTTCCCTCCATCCCTGTGGTCCCATCCCCTCCACCCCATTCCCAGTTCCCGCATTCCTTCCCCCATCCCTAGTGTCTTTTTCTCCCCAGCTCACCATCCAGGCATCCCCTGCCAGTCCCGTCACTCCCAGTGCCCCCCAATCCCCACCACTCCCCCCGATCTGTGCTGCCTACCCCCCCATTCCTCCCTCCCCCGCTGCCGCCGCTCATCCCTGCTGTCCCATCTCCCACAACCATTCCCAGTTCCCACTGTCCCACCCCCATCCCCAGCATACTTCTCTCCCCTGGCTCCCAGTCCTGGTGTCCCCTTGCCATCCCCATCACCTCCACTGCCCCCTCCCTGTCAGTCCCAGATGGGCCCCTTTCCCCCATCCCAGACATCTCCTGTCCCAGATGCCCCATCCCTGCTGCCACCCCTGTCCCTGTTGTTCCCCCCTGGACCGGTGTCCCTGTCGTTCCCACTTTCTGGTGTTGCCGGTGTCCCGGTTGCCCCCCCATGCCTGTTGTTCCCGGTGTCCCCGCAGGAGCCTGCTGAACAAGCCCAAGAGCGAGATGACGCCGGAGGAGCTGCAGAAGCGCGAGGAGGAGGAGTTCAACACGGGCCCTCTGTCGGTGCTGACCCAGTCAGTCAAGAACAATACCCAGGTGCTCATCAACTGCCGCAACAACAAGAAGCTGCTGGGGCGTGTCAAGGCCTTTGACAGGTACAGCAGAGCTCCAGCTGCCTCCACGGTGTCCCCACTATGTCCCCCACAGCACCCCCAGCCCATCCCCAACAGCATCCCCGCGATGTCCCAACGGTGTCCATAGTTCACCCCTCGTGGTGTCCCCAAAGACAGCCTCCAGTGCAGGCCCACATGTCCCCAGTGCAGGCCCACATGTCCCCAGTGCAGGCCCACTGTGTCCCTCAGCGCATCCCCCGTGTGTCCCCACGACTTTCCGCAGAGCACCCCCAGGGACACCACTCAGCACTTTCCCACGGTGTCCCCATGGCATCCCCCATGGTGTCCCCTGGGTCCCCCCATGGTCTCCAGTGTCCCCTTGGTCACCCTGGGGTCCTCTCCATCCTGCCCTGTTGTGACCCAGTGTACCCCTGGCCCCAAGTGCTCCTCTTTGGGGTGTCCCCCCTGGGTCCCCTAAAATCGTCCTGGTGCCCCCTGGCCCCTCTCAATCCGCTCAGGTCCCCCATATTTCTCCTGGACACCCCCCCCCCAAATATCTGTGTTGTCTCAGTCCCTTCTGGGGGATGTTGGGGATCCTGAGGGGACCAGGTGGGACACTGGGGGACATTGGTGACCCAGGGGGACATTGGAGGCTGAGGGGGGACCTCAGAGGACATTGAGGGCTGTGGAGGTGTGGCACTGGGGCTGTGGGGGATCCCAGGGTGACCTAAGGGGACAGTGGGGCCTGTTGGGGTGAACCTGGGAGACAGTGGGGACACTGGGGTTACCCCAGGGGACATTGGGGTCTGGGCGGCGATGCTGGGGGACAGTGAGGGCTATAGGGGGACGTAGAGTGACAAAAGGGGACGCAAGGGAACACTGGGGATCCTGGGGTGATCCTGGTGGACATGGAGGGCCATGTGGAGACCCAGGGGAGACACAGGAACTTGCGGTGACCCCGGGGGACACTGGGGGCTGTGTGAGACTCCATGTGGGACACTGGGGACATTGGGATGACCCAAGGGGACAGTGGGGGACATTGGGGCTACAGGAGGACCCTGAGGTGACCAGGGGGACATTGGGGGGCTGTGAGGGGACCCTAGCTAGAGGTGAGTCAGGGGGGGCAGCCTGGGAGGGCTCCCCAAAGCTGCCCCCTCCCCCAGGCACTGCAACATGGTCCTGGAGAACGTGAAGGAGATGTGGACGGAGGTGCCCAAGAGTGGGAAGGGCAAGAAGAAGTCGAAGCCGGTGAACAAGGACCGCTACATCTCCAAGATGTTCCTGCGTGGCGACTCCGTCATCGTCGTCCTACGTAACCCCCTCATCGCTGGGAAATAGGGGCCACCCTGGGCCCCTCTCTCAGCCCATGGGCCCCCCAAAACTGTCTTGTGGCACCTGGCAGTCACATGGAACCTCCGCTCGCCGTCCTGCCCACCCTCCCTGCAGGGACCCCTGTCCTGTCCCCCCAAGGGGGTTCAGGGCAGGCTTCTCCCTGGCAGGGGGAATTAGGGGGTGTCCTGTTTCCCCCAGGCTCTGTGCCCCCACCCTGGGCAATAAAGCTGGTTCCTTCTTGCTTTGTGTTGCCATGTGTGGCCCCCCTGGGATTGATACCCCCCCTGGAATCAATAAATGCCCCCCAGGATCGTTAAAGCCCCCCTGGATTGATTGCCACCACACACACACCCCCGGGTCAATAAATGCCCCTGTGGATTGATTACCCCCCCCAGGTCAATAAATGCCCCGCTGGGACTAGCCCTACCCTCCCCACCTTGGATCAATAAATGCCCCAGCTGCCCCATCCCCATTTTCCCACCCCCGTCCCCGGGAGCAGCCCTGTTCCCATTGTTTCTAACCCCAGAAGTATTTGCCTGGGAATGGGGGTGCTTGGGGGACAGCACAGGCCCCCCACCCAACCCCCCCCATTGTGTTGTGCTCACTGAGTTGGACAATAAAGGTCTTTGCTGTTTGTGTTCACCTCTGTGTCCTCCATGTCGCCTTCTGTCCCCTCTGTGTCCCCCTGTTCCCCCCAACCTCTGGTGTCCCCAGCCAGGCCAAAACCACCACCAGAGCCTTTTATTCTGGGGGGGTTGGAAGTCTGGGCCCCCCATCAATTCTTCTTGGGCCTCGAGGCCTGAACCAGCAACCACAGCACGTACAGGATGAAACCCCACCCCAGATAGCCCCCTTCTCCCCCATGTACCCCCCCCAACGGCCCCACAAGGGACCCTCCAGAACCACACCCTACCCCCTCAGGATCCCCCTGCGATCCCCTGGACCCCCCCAGGGATTGCCCAGTGAAATCTGTGAGCCCCCAGAGACTTTCCCCCACCCAGCCCTTCCCAGGGACCCTCCAAAGACACCTGTGTCCCCCCCCAAGGTACCCCTCTGACCCCTCCCCAGAGACACATCTGCTCCCCCACAGGGACATCAGTTTTTGGGACCCCTCTGCTCCCCCTTCCCCAGTCCTGCTACCCCATGGCTCCTGCTCCTCCCTCAAGTTCTGCCTCCAGTACTGCAACCCCCAGGGACTGTCCCCCAGTCCTGCTTTCCCCCAAGTCCTATCTCCCAGAGCCCGCCCCCAGCCCTTCCAGTCCTGCCCCCATCAATCCTGACCCTGCCCTTTGCCCCCTACCCTTCATAGGGCTCTTCCTATGCGCCCCCCCCCCACCCCTCTGCCAATGTGAGCCCTGGTGTCCTCCTCCCATGACCTTGGTGTCCCCATATCCCCCCCCGGTCCTTGTGTCCTCGTGCAAGGAAGAGGAGTTCAACACGGGGCTGCTGTTGGTGCTGATCCAGTCGGTCAAGAGCAATACCCAGGTGCTCATCAACTTCTGCAACAACGAGAAGCTTCTGGGCAGCGTCAAGACCTTCAACAGGTACAGCAGGGCCCGAGCTGTCCCCACAGTGTCTCCACTGTGTCCCCCACAGCACCCCCAGCCCATCCCCAGCAGCATCCCCGCGATGTCCCAATGGTGCCCGTGGCTTACCCCCCTGTGGTGTCCCCAAAATATCCTCCAATGCGTCCCCAGGACATCCCCACCGTGTCCCCCAGCTGTCCCCACAACATCCCACACAGTGTCCCCCAGCTGTCCCCACCGTGTCCCTCAGTGTGTCCCCAATGTGTCACTGCAGTGTCCCCCAATGCATCCCCAGCATGACCCTGTGGTGTCCCCACAGCATTCCCATGGTGTCCCCCAGTGTGCCCCCCATGGCACTTCCAGCCCACCTCCAACAGTATCCACAGGGTATCCCCACAGCACTCCCCGAGCACTCCGTGGTGTCACCATGGTGTCATAGACGCATAAAATGGTTTGGGTTGGGAGGGACCACAAAGCCACCATCCAGTTCCACCCCTAGCCTGGGCAGGGGCACCTCCCACTGGGTCAGGGTGCTCAGAGCCTCATCCAGCCTGTCCTGGAACACCTCCAGGGCAGCCACTTCTCTGGTCAACCTGTGCCAGGGCCTCCCTTACCCTCATTGTGAAGAATTTCTTCCTAACGTCTAACCTAAATCTCCTCCCTTCCAAACTGGGGCCGTCCCCCCCTCATCCCATCATTCCTTGCCCTTATAAAAAGTCCCTCCCTCGATTTCCTGGAGCCCCTCGGAAGGCTGCTGTGAGGTCCCTCTGGAGCCTTCTCTTCTACAGGCTCAACAACCCCAAGTCTCTCAGCCTGTCTTCATAGCAAAGGTGCTCCAGCCCTTTGATCATCTTTGTAGCCTCCTCTGCACCTGTTCCATGTCCTTCTTGTGCTGGGGATTCCAGAACTGGACACAAAACTCCAGGTGGGGTCTCGCCAGAGCAGAGGGGGACAATCCCCTCCCTTGCCCTGCTGGCCACGCTGCTTTGAATGCAGCCCAGGACACCGTTGGCCTTCGGGGCTGGAGTGCACATTGTCAGCTCCTGCCATACTTCTGATCAATCAGTACCCCAGGTCCTTCTCCTCAAGGCTGCTCTCAAGCACGTCATCCCCCATCCTGTATTGATGCCAGGGGTTGCCCTGAACGAGGTGTAGGACCTTGCACTTGGCCTTGTTGAACCTCAAGGTGTTCGCACAACCCCACTTCTCCAGCTCGTCCAGGTCATTCTGGATGACATCCCATCCTTCTGGTGTGACCACTGCCCCACCCAGCTTGGTTTCATCCTCAAACTTGTCCAGGGTGCCCTCGATCCCGCTGTCAAATATCATCAATGAGAATATTAAACGGCCCTATTCCCAGTACAGAACCCTGAGGGACACCACTTCTCGCAGGTCTCCATCTGGATATTGAGCCATTGACCGCTGCCATTGAAGTCCCCCAGGAGGATGAGAGCTTGTGAGTGTGGAACCTCCTGTAGCTGGAGGAAGAAAGCTTCATCAGAAGGCTACCCTTCACCAGATGGCCTGTAGTAGACACTAGCCACAAGGTTCCTTTTGTTGACTTGGTCTTTCATCCTCTTTCATCAGCTTTCAACCTGTTGTTCAGGGACAGCTATTCATGGATGGCTGTTCTTCAGGGACAAGATGATGTCATCATCTGCCTTGCTCTTGCTCTGTTGAGGGAACACCAGCCTGAGCAGAGAAAACAGGTAATGAGGAGCTGCGAGATGCTCCAAGCAGGCAAAAAGGCCAGAAAGCCATAACATTTGGTGGCAAAGGCAGCAACAGTGGTTCCCAGTTCCAAGCATGGGAAGTGATGTTGGGCAGCTCAAGGAGCACAATCTGCCCAAGCCAAGAGGGTCACTGGGGTACGAGGGGCAGCCTTGGCTCTGAGTTCAGCCTTACTGTGGGTCCTGGCTGATGGTGGGATCCAGGCAGGAACCCCTGCACTGCAGCTGGTACTGGCACTTTGTCCCCAGGATCTCGAAATGGAGCATCTGTTCAAACTGGCCCAGCTCCGTGGGGTGGACAGGCACGATCCACCAACAGTGACTCAGCCTGGAAATTCAAGAGGAGGCTTCAGACGTTGTTAATGAGCAAACAGGACAAGGAGGAGGGTCATGGACTCGCCATGCCATGGGGGCGCCAGCAGAGCATCCCCGCAGAGCTGGGAATGATGGACATCGTTTAGCAAGATTGATGTGAAGTGGAGGGGTCACTTCCTCCCTCATAGCTCACCTGGCAGGTCTCCCTGGGTATGGGACCATGTCCACACCACTTTTTTTCATCTTGAGGTAAGATGTGAGTGCCCCCCGGCAACCTCTGCTGCCCTGGCTGGAGCTCTGTTTCTCCTGGGACACCTTCCGGCTGCCCACAGCTTTCTCCTTCTGGTGAGGGTGGCCAGCTCCTCTGACTTCTGCACACCAAGGGGAGAGAGAAAAGAGAGAGAGAGGTGAGACCTCCCCTGAGACACCCCCATCCTGAAAAGAAAGCTGCAGCTCTGTCAGCCAACAGGAGAGAGAATAAATACAGAACCAACACCTACTGGTCTCACATCTGCCCAGGCACTTGGTCCTCCTTATAGGACTTAGATTTGCCTATGACACCTCCTCACCCAAGACCCTCTCTTCCCCCAGGACCCTGTCCTCAAGGGATATTAAGGGCTTTAGGTGGCTCTTTCTCTAATCTCACAGAACAGCCCTGTGTCTTGAGCCTGTCTCCCTTGGACAGACAGAAGGGACGCCTGCAGACACAGCACCTCTCACCTCCTCACTGCCCACCCACAGCGAGCCTTTTCCATCCTCACCACATCCCCTACCCAGACGGGTCCCTTGCCCTGGCACCTTCACAGTGGGCACAGCGGGGACATCCAAATAACTTCCACTATCCTTCCTTTTGTCTTCTGCAGAGGCATCTTCCATCTCAACAAGAATGAAGTGCTCAAGGGTTTCTCCTGCTGCAGGGACCACTCACTCCTCTGGGTAATGGACCACAGAGTAAAAAAGCAGCAAGGGGAACAGGAGGCCCCTGAGGGACCCAGACCCAGGTCATCCAGGATCTAAAGCATAAAAGAAAACCCTGTTTATGCTCCCATCACCTTCATCTTGACACTCCTTCCTTAAACTCACTGAGCTTTTGCCAATGGGTTTTTTTAATTTATATGAAGTGCAGTGCTTTTTTGATGCCCAATGCATGTGCCAGGACCTACAGGGAAGCCTCTCTTTGAGTGGCTCAGCTGAAGGAAACAATGGCCATGAGCTGCCCTGCCCTGGGATGATTTTCCATGATTTACAGCCTGGGAAACTTTAAAACCAGGATGCTTCTACAGAAAGCACTCCCTCTTTCCACACATATGAGGGTTACTGAGAACTTCCCCAGACATCTGGCTGCTGTGGAGACATTGTGGAATATCATCAGTGGCCTGGATAAGGCTCTGTGCTGTTGTCACCTGGTGGGGCACAAAACATCGGGATCCAGAGCATGGCAGACTCAGCATCTGCCCCTTGCAGCGCTTTACCTGCTCTGGAGCATCCTAGTCACATCTTCTGAGCATGGCACGAGGATGTCCAAGCAGGACACACCAACATCCCAGCATCTGGATGACCCTTTTACACTTTTCCCTTCCAGAAGAGATAACTTGGACTCCTCAAGAGCCTTCAGTTTTACCAGCCACTGCTTCTCCAAGTGATCTTTCTCTCTGTGCTCCTTCTCCAGCCTCGCCTTGTCGCTGTCCTTCCAGTTCCTGAGCTTGGATAAATGCTTGTGCTTTTCTTCTTCTTGGTGATGCATCTCCTCTTGGCTTGAAGGGGACAGTGGGACACCCTGTACTCTGTCCCAGGATGTCAAAATGTGCACCACGTCCTTCTGCAATGCCTTGTAGCTTTTGAACCTCAGCATTAAGTTCTCACTGTCACTTGTGGGATTTTCAAGGATAGGCTTGGATGTGTCATTGGAGCAAGGGCAGCTTTGGAAGAGGGATACTGTCCTGCCTTTTGGGACTAAACCATGGACAAGAAAGTGAAGTTGTAAAACCTATGGAATGTTAAGACATTGTTTGGGAAGGTGCTTAATATATTAAGAAGTTACCATGAGTTTCCCCCATTTTTTGCGTTGGCAGGAAGACATTAAAACATTGTATAAAGCTGACGGTTACTCGGTGCGTGATCAGTGAGTTATCAATTCATTGATTGGTTCATAGGCTCACGTGTGTGACTGTGTTTGGACAGGATGTTGTCCTGCTGGCGCACAGGGTGTGACTGGATGTAAGATTTCCAACATCTATATTAAGGAAGTATAAAAGGAGCTGGTTTGGAAACAAAGTTGTCTCACTCTGCGTCTCAGAATGAGTCCATTCCTTCGCAAAGTGCAGCGAATGGTGCCCACTGCGTGAGGCGAAACGGCTAAGCTGTCGCCGCTTGCACCGCCCAGCTGAGCTCCAGGAATCACCTTTAAAGGAAGCGTAAGGACATCGCTGAGAGGAAGTGAATTTTGTGTACACTTCGATATTTCTTGAAAGGAAAGGGGAAGAGCAGCTGGGAACTATGGGGTTGCATTTAATGAAGGAACAAAAAGATGTTTTAGAAGCCTTTTGTAAGATCATGAAACAACAGGGCAATAAAATAGATGAAGATTTTGTAAGAACTGTTGCCTGGGTATCTAAGAATGACCCTCCTATAAATAGTAAGAATGTTTATCACAGTATCACAGTATCATAAGGTTGGAAAGGACCTCTGAGATCATCGAGTCCAACCTATAACCCAACACTAACACCAACCCATCATCTAAACCATGGCACTCAGTGCCTCATCCAATCTCCCCTTAAACACTTCCAGGGTCGGTGACTCCACCACCTCCCTGGGCAGCCCATTCCAATGGCCAATCACCCTTTCAGTGAAGAACTTTTTCCTATTTTATGATTTGGAGAAGTGCGATCAAAATTGGCATTCAGCTGTGGGACTGTGCTACACGGGGCGGTAAGGCAGCTGCTGGCTCGCTGCCACATTGGCCGGTTGTATTTGAAACATTAAGGTCCTATAATGGCTCACGGTCAATCACAGAGGATAGAGCCGTGACTCCCGCGACTACACCAGTGGTACTGCTGCCGCGGCTGCTATCACCACGTCCCACTGAGAGATTAAAAGAAAATCATGCTGCTGAAGTCTTTTCGGTATTATCACCTGATGACATGGATGAGGATCCAGACAATCCTTTTGATCCGGGTCCTATCAATCCAGAAAGAGGACCAGACCTATATCCCCTTGGTCCACAGGATGGACGGGCTTTAGTGAGGAGGAGTGTGGAGCGGGCAGGGGATTTAAAGGCTTTTCCTGTGATTTATGTGCCAAAACCTGTGTTGGGAGATCTTGTCATACAATCTTGTAAAAGACATGCACTGTACAGTAACAGATCATGGTCTTGGGGCTCCATATACTGCTCACCTTATATAATCCCTTTGGATACTTTGGTCTTTACTCCCCATGACTTTAA
Source organism: Tapera naevia (assembly GCA_033556795.1). Classification (NCBI taxonomy): domain Eukaryota; kingdom Metazoa; phylum Chordata; class Aves; order Cuculiformes; family Neomorphidae; genus Tapera; species Tapera naevia. The sequence continues at coordinate 47,682 of JAUMJJ010000730.1, read as the reverse complement.
AACTTTGTTTTATTTAATTATGACTGATGTACAATGTACAATGTGGGAATCAAAAATGAGACAACTTGCCCAAGTACAGGAAGAAGAAAATTGACACTTAGCAGAGAAACAGCCCTTACAGGCTGTTACTGTCGACATATTAATGGGGGAGGGTGCTGACAGCACCACGGCAACGCAGGCAGCAGTTCCCCCTGAGGGTTTACAGCAAGTTAAGGCGCTCACCGTCCGAGCCCTTAAAACTGTCCCTGAAGCAAGAAAACAAAGGCAGCCTTTTGTAAGCATAAGACAGGATGCGAATGAAACATAAATGAAGTTTTTGGATAGACTTAAGGAGGTCCTAGAAAAGCAAATTGATAATGAACAAGCCTCAAGCTACATTTTTAAACAATTGGTAACTGAAAATGCTAATCTCAATTGTCAGAAAGTTTCATGGTCTCTGAAAGATCCTACAATTGATGATATATTAAAAGCTTGCATTAATGTTGGTTCTAAATATTCATTAATGGTGGAAACATTTGCGACAATGTCAATGAAAAATCCATGGTTTGCCTGTGGTCAACTTGGACATATCCGTAAGAACTGTCCAAAAGTGAACATGAATAGAAGTGGAGTGTCCAAGATGTGTCTGCACTGTCACAAAGGACGACACTGTGCTAGTCAGTGTCAGTCAAGATTTGATAAAGGTGGTTGACCACTGACTTTTTCGGGAAACTCCAAGCAGAGCACGGTAGGGCGTTGCGCTGTGACAGCAGATCATCCTTCTGGGTGGCTCTGAGCTGGTTTCGGGTTAGCTTTCCCAAGCTCTCCAACCGCTCAGTCTGCCTCTTTCCCAAAACTTCCCCCCTTTCAAAGGAAAAAAACTATAGAAAAAACAAAATCACACTATATATATATATTTCTATATTTTCTGTAGCTAGCTAAGGTCTGGCAACCAGAAGATCTCGCGATGTACGGAAAGATAGGGCCCCCCTCCCAATAGCCAATAATATTTAGTTCATGATGTAAGCAGGTGGAAGTGACGTTGTAAACCTTAGCTATATAAACCTGTGTTATCTATCAATAAACGCCATTTGCCGTCCACCATATTGGTGTCTGTGAGCCGATGGCCCGAGCGGCCTGGGGTTGGTTACTGTGCCGTTCCTGAACCAGGTCGCCACGCCTTCGCTGAAGGCAACAAGTGGTGCCAAAACCCGGGATTGAACCAGGGACCTTTAGATGCAGGGACCTTTTGTTGCAGACTGCTTACGTCAGCAGTGTAATGCAAAAACCAAAGAAATCCTACGATCACTACCGGTAGGGTCAAATATCACAGACATGATTAAGCACGTCACGAATGAAGTGCATTTGGCCCCGATCCAGGTGGCTGTTCGCACCGTGATAGCTGATGTGATGGCTTGTTTTAAATGCGGCCAGACGGGCCACGTGACAGTAGATTGCCCCCAAATAGAGAACCCATTAATGGCACTCCCCCCACGCCAAAACTGATCCAGAGGACGTGTTGAATCTGTGGAAAGAAAGGACATCTCGCTAAGGTATGCAAATCTAAAATCCAGGGAAACTTGAGGGGGAGAGGGCACTCGGGTCACACACGGCCCTCTACCACTTGGGACATGAGGCAACCCAACTATGCCAAGCCTGGATGGGGTGGGGCATTCCCGAACCCGTTGGCCCCTTGACAAGCAACCAACTTTGTGGTCCAACCGACGATCCAGCCAGATCCACCTCTGTCTCAGGGACAGCAAGAACTACCTCTTGGGGGAGAGACCCCTGGTTGTCCCTCACAATAAAGTGTGACAATCCACTAATAGTGTGGGGGATCTGTTCCCTCTATAATACCTCAAATAACATCGCCATTAGCTTTCCCTTTTAATTGACGCCGGGGCAGATTTTACAGTTATCCCCAAGACACATTGGCCTTCAGGCTGGAAATTGGAAGATGCCCCCATGGTGGGTGGGGTTGGAGGATTAACAGGAGCTCGGAAGAGTGCTCAATTGGTAGCAATCACGCTTCACATTGGAAAAGGATCAGAGAAAACCATTGCCCTTTACCCATATGTCATGTCAGGTGTCCCACCCCTGTTGGGAAGGGACACTCTAGCTCTATTAAATGCCAGGGTTACAAATTTAATTTAAGGGCCACTGCTGCACACCCACTTCCACCAATCAGATTGAAATGGAAATCATCCAGCCCAGTGTGGGTCGAGCAGTGGCCCCTATCAAAGCCTCGAATGGATGCTCTTCTTGAGCTGGTTGACCGTGAGTTACAAAAAGGTCACATAGAGCCCTCCACTAGTCCGTGGAACATTCCAGTTTTTGTAATACCCAAACGAACTGGCGAGGGGTTCTGCCTCCTCCATGACCTGCGTGAAGTAAATAAGATAATCCAACCTATGGGTCCTGTTCAAACACTATTGCCTATGAACTCTATGATACCCGAAGGACAACCTTGTGCTGTCCTTGATATTAAAGACTGTTTCTTTTCGATACCCTTGCACGAGGAGAACAAAGAACGGTTTGCTTTTTCTGTAGTGTTTCCAAACAGTCAATGCCCCAACCTACGCTTCCAGTGGAAAGTGCTGCCCCAAGGAATGGTCAACTCACCCACTATCTGCCAGATCACAGTGGATCGGGCATTGGCACCAGTCCGGTGCCATAACCCGACTGCAACTATCATTCAATATATGGATGATATTTTAATTGCAGCAACATCGGCGACTCAAGTGGACCGGCTAGTGTCAACGGTTTCCGAAACTCTAAAGGTACACGGGTTCAAAATTGTGAGCACAAAAATTAAGAGAGGACCATGTGTAAGTTTTCTGGGAGTGGGGATCACAAGTTCTTACACTAACACCCCCTCAAAAAAAAATTCATCAGAACATTAAGACACTCCATGATATGCAACAGTTAGCAGGGTCTTTGCAATGGCTCCGTGACATTGTTCTGATCCCTCCTGAAGTCATGGCTCCTCTGTATGATCTTTTGAAAGGAAAGAATCCATGGGAACAAAAAGCCCTGACAATAGAAGCAATGAACTCTCTCGATTTTATCGAACAGCAGATGTCATCAAGCATGCTTGCTAGGTGGAACCCAAATATACCACTTGATCTCTATGTGCACTTTACAGAAAAGGGAGGAGTAGGAGCACTAGCCCAGGGCCCTACTGAAAAAGCCCGACCAATACAATGGATAGTCTTAGGAAAGCCGTCACGTGCATTCTCTCCGGGAATCGAGTGCCTTGGTAATCTCATCATGAAAGGCAGGAAACTCGCCCTAAGACATCTAGGCATTGAACCCGCCAGAATATGCTTGCCCTTTCATAAACAGCTCCCAACGCAGTCAGTGGCAATGGCAGAGTATCTGGTCATAGCTCTTGTAGGATTTGGTGGAGAACTTTGTTACGCTGCAAAGCCCCCCTGGACTCAAATGCTGGCAATAGTTAACATCGACCTTCCATGTAAGATCATGGACCGGCCCCAGCCGGGACCAACAGTCTTTACAGACGCATCCTCAACAACTTCAACCGCGGCAGCAGTTTGGCAATCGGAAGGAGAATGGCACAGCATTAAAATGACCGACTGTGCTCTTTCTGTCCAGCAACTAGAAGCAACAGCCGTAGTACTAATGTGTGGACTGTTCCCAACAGAACATCTCAACATAGTAACTGATTCCCTATTTGTGGCTAAACTTTGCTTGGCCATGTCAGGCCCTGGCGTGTCAACATCCACAACAGCCCTAATGTTAGAAGAAGCACTTTACTCTCGACAGGGCACTATATCAGTCATCCACGTCAATAGCCACAGCCCAATTAAAGGGTTTTTCCAAATAGGTAATGATAAAGCAGATGCTGCTGCAAAAGGACTGTGGGCATTGAGAGATGCTCGGCAGTTACACGAGTCTCTTCACATTGGAGCTAAAGCATTGGCAAAGAGATGTGGCATTTCAGTCACTGACGCAAAACATGTAGTGGCTACATGTCCCCACTGTCAGAAAGCACCACTGTGGCCCAGCGGAGTGAATCCTAGAGGTCTTAAAGCATCCGAGGTGTGGCAGACAGATTTCACACTTTGCCAGTTACTAAAACCTCGAGCATGGCTAGCTGTGACTGTAGACACATACAGTGGAATGATTGTGGCCACTCAGCACCTTAAGGCTGACTCTAATGCAACCATTCAACATTGGCTGACAGCTATGGTCTGGCTTGGTATCCCTAATCAGATCAAAACAGATAACAGTCCAAATTTTGTGTCTAAATCAGTTCAAGCATTTACTTCGAAATGGGGTATTACCTTAATACATGGCATTCCATACAATAGCACAGGACAAGCTATAGTGGAACGGGCAAATCAAACTCTGAAATCTAAATTGGAGGTATTAGCAAAAACAGAAGGGTTTGTCAACACCATTCCCTCAGGAGACCAGGCACGTCTACTGGTGACTGCTCTGCTAGCACTAAGTCAATTGCCTAGGGGGCAGGAGGCAATTAGTCCCACCCAAAAACATTGGGCCACTGGAGCACTAGAAGAAGGCCCATCAGTTATAGTCAGAAATGAGCTGGGAGAATGGGAACGAGGATGGAAACTAGTTCTGACAGGGCGAGGGTATGCTGCTGTCAAAAAAGATGGTAGAGTTAAGTGGTGCCCGCTTAAGTCTATCAAACCAGACCTTCAGAATGAAACTAATGAAAGCTGTGAGATTTTGTTCACAGGACCAGATCATTGGGCACTCCCATAACCCGAACGTTCCAGTGGCAGGAGAAGATGATCGATCAGCAAGCACCGTGCCTACACCTGATGATCCAACAGCGAGGCCTATGTCAACTACAAGCCGTTATTGATGAAGACCTGCTAAGAACTGAGAAATCTATATATGCTCTGGAACAATCTCTTTCCTCATTTTAAGAAGTAGTTTTACAAACTCACATCATATGTTAAAAGTCAGCTAGAAAGAGTTAATATCAGGTTTATAGAACACTAATAATTAGACTAAAGTGTGCCCTATGTTTTTCCTCTCAGGTTGACCTCAAGCTATCCTTAGTATTTCAAGTTGCACTTTATTAGTCCTAGTTGTCTTTATAAGATGATAAGTTTTATAAGTAAGTTTGTAAGTTTTATAACTTTATAAGTTTTATAAGATAATAAATTTTATAAGTTATATAAGTTAATTTTATAAGATATAAATTTTATATATTTTATAGATTGTATAAGATAAGATAAAATAAGATAAAGTAAGATAAGATAAGAAGTCTGTGATGTATAGATTTTAGAATTGTTATAAACCATAGTATAAGCTAAGAATATTTTAAAAATAGTTCTATTCTAATCAATTTAATTAAGCATGGGGAGGGGGAAATGTTGCTAGCTAAGGTCCGGCGACTGGAAGATCTCGCGATGTACAGAAAGATAGGGCCCCTCTCCCAATAGCCAATAATATTTAGTTCATGATGTAAGCAGGTGGAAGTGACGTTGTAAACCTTAGCTATATAAACCTGTATTATCTATCAATAAACGCCATTTGCCGTCCACCATATTGGTGTCTGTGAGCCGATGGCCCGAGCGGCCTGGGGTTGGTCGCTGTGTCGTTCCTGAACCAGGTCACCACGCCTTCACTGAAGGCAACAATTTCCTAATACAAAAACTACATACAGTAAGGATATCATGCAAAACTCCCAAGAAAGGGAAAGGGGAAGGGAAAATGGGAAAAAGGACTAAAAGGATCTATTTAACACCTGGCATACAACTATAACACCCAGTAACTAACAAAGTAAAGAACTAGCAAAATCTCACCACTTCCCTTGAGGAAAGCAGAACAGCTCAATCCAACCCAGGACTGTCCCCCAACGCGTGGGCAGACAGCGGCAGCTGCAGCAGGCCTCAGCTCCAGACAGGACCAGCAGCAATGGAAATCCTGCTCTCCAGCTTGCCAGAAGAAGAAGAGAGTGTACTCTCTTACCTACACCTTATTTGTACGTTGTGTTACGTTAAAGGAAGATATGGAATATTTCCATGGATCCTGACCTCCGCTGTTAAGGAAGACCTGTAAAGGCCATTTTTTTAAGGAAGATCTGAAAAATCCAAAAGTCAATCCACTACAGGCTCCCTCAAGGAGCAGCTGCTGCTTGTGCTGCAGTGGACTTCACCACCACAACAGAGGCAGTAATTACAGATGTGTCAGTTGCACTGATTCCAACTGGCGTCCACAGCCACCCAACTCATGGAATGGCAGCATTATTAACTGGATGATCCTCTACAACAAAACAAGGCATCTTTGTGTTACCTGGAATAGTTGATGCAGATTTTGAGGGAGAAGTCACAATAATGGTACAGGCTCCAATACCACCATGTATGGTGCTCGCAGGAAGCCAAATAGCGCGACTACTGTATTTTTTGCTGATAACTCCAAGTGCGGTAAAAACTAAACGCGGTACGGATTGCTTTGGATCCACAGGGCATCCTGAATTTTTTTTGACTCAGCAGATAACTATGAACCGCCGGCAGATATCTTGTACATTGCAAGCGGGAGCAATGAATTTTACTGTACAGGGAATTTTAGACAGCAGAGCAGCTGTTCCAGCCATCGTTGCCTCTCAATGGATTGTTTACCCCTAATTGCACATGCATCACTCTTGGGAATCGGCGGCCAAAGTACCCAAATACAAAGTAAGAGGTCCAGGGGGAAGGACCACCACCATTGGACATTTCAGATTGCCCGGATCTGTTACTTTGTGGGGGAGGGACTGTTTAGTTAATGGGGTATGCAATTAGGTATGGATTTTTCTTAGAGGCCACCATCCAGCAGCAAGTCCCACCAATGATCTGCAAAACAGACAAACCTGTGTGGGTAGATCAGTGGCTCCTTCCACAAGATAAATTGCTCAAATTACATAAATTAGTAAATGAGCAACTACAAGCTGGTCATATAGTTCCTCCCATGAGTCCACAGAACACCCTGTGGTGTTTTTGTGATTCAAAAGAAAAATAACTCTTGGTGACTGTCACATGATCTCAGAAAAATTGACAACATCATCGAAGACATGGGAGGTTTGCAGCGTGGGCTCCCTTCTCCAGCACTGTTGCCTTAAACCTGGACTCTGATAGTAATTAATTAGAAGATTGTTTCTTTACTATTCCACTTGCCTGAAAGATGCACCTCAGTTTGCATTCTCTGTTCCTTCTATTAATGCTATGGAGCCACATAAGAGATATCATCGGTGAGTTTTACTACAAGGCATGAAAATTGTCCTATAATAATCCTGTCAACAATTTTTGGCTGTAGTTTTGAGTCCAATATGCTGGCATATGGACAATGTCCTCATTTATCTCAATATGGATGACATTTTGATTGTTGCAGAACAGAAGGAAATGGCACAAGAAGTCCAGCGTCAAATTGCGCAAGCTACATTGGCTGCAGGACTAAAGATTGCAGAAGGAAAAATACAAGAGACTCTGCCTTGGTGATATTTAGGATGGAAAATTTCTGACCACGTGATTTGACCGCAGTCATTAACTCTAAAGACAGACATAAAAACTTCAAATGACCTTCAAAGAGTATTGGACACTATTAACTGTGTTCTTCCCTCCTTATGGATTTCCACAGAAGAATTACACCCTCTCTTTAAGCTTTTAGAAGGGGACATGAGCTTGATATCTCCAAGGAAGATTATTCAGGCAGTTCAAGGCTGGAGCCTGAGTCATCCTATCAGTCTTTTTGGGTTTTTATTCTAGTTTTCAACCTTATGGCCTGTTAGCACAATGGATTCCACAGAACTCATGTCCATTAGTAATTTTGGAATGGGTATTTTTACCTCATAATTTTGACAAAACTGTCGCTATTGAAATGATTTCAATAGTTATCCAAAAGAGAAGAGAGTGCTTAATGTTTTTAGATGGTACAGAGACTGATGTTGTTTACTTACCGTTTGATACAAAAAAATAACCTTTTTGACACACCAGTCTTTTGCTTTACAGTGCGCCTTGGCAGAGTATACAGGGCCTCACTAGGAAATCCCTTCACAAGGTGTTTAGTCGGACAACCCGCAGATGACTGGCTGGGCCCACAGGACCAACAGGTGGTTGTACAGAAATTTGGTGTACTAGTTGATAACTGCGATAGTTGGGTTCTGCTTTTATAAGAACTAGACCTGCCCGGATCTGTTAAAATGGATTATTGTGTTTATTTTAATTATACAGGAAAAAGATAGCTCAATGATTCAATGGGTAAATGTAACCATAAGTACCTATAATAACCACAATTTATGGTGTAATTATACCCCTAATAATCTATCAAAATCCAGCAATCACCTGCATGTGCTACCCACAGGATTCTTGTTAATTTGTGGAGATGATGCAAGGCCTGGCATTCCCTCTCATTTAAGAGGAGGACCTTGTAGTATAGGACGTCTAAGTCCACTTACTCCCAATACATCTATGATCATGAGACACAGGTGTCCAAAATGGTCTATGCATGCATGTGCTCCAGACTGTAGGGACAATATGGAGTTTTGGAACCCTAGCCAAATTATAGTAGATGCCATTTTTACACCAGGAGTGGCTTCAGCTCAAGCATGAGCTACTCTGAATAAACTTGGCTGTTGATGGCAAAACAAACGCCACCTCTCTAGCACTGAAATGGACTATTGCTGGATGTTGATTCTGTGAGACAGGCTACGCTTCAAAATAGAGCTGCTGTAGATTTTTTTGTTATTAGCACAAGGCCATCGGTGTCAAGATTTTGATGGACTCTGTTGTATGAATTTATCTGACCATTCGGAATCTATCTATAAGAGTACTGAAGATTTGCAAGAAGGAGTGCAGAAGTTACACCGGTTTTAGTATTTTTGGGGGAGTTTAGGATTAGCAGCATGGGTTAAGAGAATATTGCAAATAGATTTAGAATGTTAAGTCATTTTTATCTGTATTTTGTGTCCCATGTCTGTTGAAAGAAGTACAAGGTTTGATAGACTGTGCTTTGAAACAAGCATTTTTTATAAAAACAGAAGGGGGAGATGTAGGGATTTTAAGAGCAAGCTCATAACAAATATGTAAGATCAAACTGGGCTTGCACTTGGTACATTACGACTTTTTATGTCTAAACCTTTGCAATAGATAAGGTCTCTAGTTGAAGAAGGTGGCTGGCTTTTTCTTACTGACAGAGGGACACTAACTTGCAGCCCCTCATCTGTCGCTGTAGTGGATTGACTTTTGATCCACAGATGTATTCCATATCTTCATTTAACGTAACCTGACATATAAATAGGGTGTAGATAGGAGAGTACACTCTCTTCTTCTTCCCGCAAGGCTGGGCACCAGAAGGTCGCTGTGTCGGTCCTCTCTGCTGCTGAGCCTGCAGAAAATTTTTAAATTAACGGGTCAGATTTGGCTGTCCGGCTCTCCACGGGGGAGGTGGTGTGGTAAGATTTCATTACTTCTTTACTTTGTTAGATACTGGGTGTTATATAGCTCCTTTTCGTCCTTTTCCCCATTTCCCTTCCCCTCTTCCCTTGCTCCTTTGCATATCCTTGCGGTGTAGTATTTAGAAAAATACAAAAATACATATATTTAGTGTGATTTTGGTTTCTTCTATAGTTTTTTTGCTTTGAAAGTGGGGAAGCTTTGGGAAAGAGGCAGACTAAGCTGTTGAAGAGCTTGGCAAAGCTAGCTCAAACCAGCACAATTTTTGGTAGCGGAGGATGGTTGAGGGCATGGACTCAAGCTTCGTCAGGGAAAGTTTGGACTTGATGTTGGGAAAAACTTCTTCACTGAAAGGATGATTGGCCATTGGAATCCGCTGCCAAGGGAGGGGGTGGAGTCACTGACCCTGGAGGTGTTTAAGGGGAGACTGGATGAGGCACTGAGTGCCATGGTTTAGATGATGGGTTGGTGTTATTTTTGAGTTATAGGTTGGACTCAGAGGTCCTTTCCAACCTTACGATACTGTGAAACTGTGAAACCTTGGTTTGTTTTGAAAACAGTGTCCGGGAGCCGCCAGAGTTCCAAGAAAGCAGCCAAGAAAACTCTGTTTATAAAATAAGAATTTGTTTGGGAAGAACCTGAAGGAAAATAATAACAATGGTCTTTTTACTAACTTTTTTCATTATTCTAACTGATTTTGTGCTTGTCCCAGGATATCCTGTTGAGGAATGCTGCCGTTCAGATGGATGGAACGAATGGCTTCCATGCCTCAATTTTGACATTGATGGCCTAATATGCAGTGTCTGTAATGGTGTCATTCAAGATTTGGTGGAAAGGACTCCTAAGATGAACTTTAACAAATACTTAAATTGTCTAGCAACAATGATATTAGTGGTAAAGGCAGCAGAAATAGTATTGAGAGGAATCACTGGAGCTTTGAGAAGGAGCTTGGATAGGCCGGTCTTCGGATGGCAGGGAACATGGTTGGATTTTGGTAAACTGGTGGGATGTGTGACACCTCCTATTGCTTGGGACTTTGTGCCAGAGCAGGTGTTCAACCCTGATGAGATGACGTGTTTTTTGAGGGAAAAGTGTCTTTCATATGACGATCGAAACGTGCAATTCTATGCTTTGTACTGGGGCTTGGCTAATGCTTATCGTGCTGCAGTAGATCACTCTCAGACGGTTAAGGTCGAGACAGGAACTCAAACCATGCCACCCTAAACTAGTGATGTCCCTATTGGGCCCACTTGTGAAACTGGGGTCCAAGCACAACTTGAAGTTGAAGCTGTCTCTACTAAGTCCACTACAACTGCGACTCAAGTTAAAAACAGGAAAGTCGTTGTTACTCCTGTAAAGAAAAAGAAGACGTTGCTAAGGGAGACCATAAAACTTAGAGAGCCATCTCCACAATTGGAACTCATGGAAGAAGAAGAAAAAAGAGAAGAAGGAGAAGGACCTATCCCATCCACGCAGGCAGTAGCGGACGAAGGAGCAGCTGTGAGCAAGGAAGAAGTGGCTGTGACAGAGGAAGGAGCGACTGCAAGAGAGGAGGAAATGTTTGCAAGAGAAGGGGCGCACCCAAAAGAACCAGGGGAACGTCCAAAGTAAAGTAGAGTGGTATCAGGAGAAAAGAAGGCAACAGTAAAAACAACCCGTGGTGTACTGTCACTTGATGATTTATATCCTGATTACACATTCAGTATTTCAGAAGATGAAAAGAAGGGGCAAAAGCATTCCCCTCAGCCTGAGAGACAATTATTGTCACCTGATGATTGGTTGAGGCCTTCATCTCAGCACACAAAAGACTACTCGCTACCTCTACCTGCTGGGCAATGGTGAATGACATAGAAGTCCATCTCCACAGCACGCTTGGTCTCCACCTCCTCGAGAGAGATACAGAGAGGAGATGGGAGCCATTCTGCATATGAGCGGAAGAGTACAAAGAGAAGTGGGAAAGATTCTACGCGGAAGAGATGGACAAGAAATGCAGGAAAGTGAAATCATACAATCACTGACTGAAAGAGACCTTTGAGATTTACGAAAAGATTACGGTCGCTTTCCTGGTGAACAAATCCTCACCTGGCTGGTGCAAAGCTGGGACAATGGAGCTATTAGTCATGTGATTGAAAGTCATGAAGCACAACAATTGGGATCTCTTGCCCAAGATCCTGTTATAGAACAAGAAATGGCAAAGGAGAGAATGGTGTCCAGTCTTTGGATGCAAATCCTCCACGTTGTGAGGGTGAAATGCCAATTTAAGGAATATCTGTCGACCTCTCCAAAAAGGTGGAATACTGTGGAAGGAGGTATCTAATACCTACAGGAATTACCAATGTTGGAGATCATCTGTTCTGATCCAGACTATTATGACATCCTAGCTCCAGAGCTGCAGCCTATGTGGAAAAAGGTAATTAAAGGTGCCTCTAAACCATACACCTACTGCTTGATAACTGTATATGATCCAAGCGTGGAAGCCATGTGTTGTTGGATAAGGCGCATAGCGGAAAATCTGGAAGACTCCTCCGATTCCCTATACTGACCTACCTACCATAGGGAAAGAAGAGAGAGATATTATGAATACTCCAGATATGGGGACAATCCTAGAGACAGAGATGACAGACATTATAGAGATTACAGAGAAAGGCCAATGGAACGATCATGGCGGGATAGACCAAGACGATCTCAACCTAGACCTCGATCTCGTTCACAATCTTCATCATTCCCACGTAGAGGGAAAGAGAACCCTAAGCATCAGTCACGTAGCCAACTATGGGCATACCTACGCAGCAAGGGAGAGAACATGAAGAAGTGGGGTAGTGAACCCACTTGCAAGCTCGAAGCTAGAGTGAAGGAGCTGAGACAGAAGGACACTGACAAGGAAGTTGTCTACATGACAGATGCAGAATTTTTAGACAAGAAACTGCAATAGTTGAAAAGTAAGAAGATGGAGATCCACCACCCTGATGACAAAAAACCTCCAAGAAACCAAAGTCAAAGTCCAACGACGATTGGTCTGATCAAGATAAATAGAGGGGCCCTACCTTCTGCCAGGAGAAGGAGAGGGACCAAGAAGACAATTGGGTTTATTGGGCTGTGTGGGTTTGATGGCCTGGCACATCGGATCCTCAGAGATACTGAGCTTTGATAGATACTGGTGCCCAGTGTACTTTAATGCCATCAGAGCATAAGAGTACAGAGACTGTTTCTATTTCTGCAGTGACAGGAGGGTCTCAGGAGTTGTCATTGGTAGAGGCCGACATAAGCTTGACAGGAAAAGCATTCCATTGTGAAGGGCCAGAAGGCCCTTGCATTCTGGGTATGGATTACCTAAGAAGAGGATACTTCAAGGACCCGAAAGGGTACCGGTGGGCTTTTGGTGTAGCAATGGTGATTGAAGAGGAGTCCAAGGGATTGTCTGCCCTTCCTGGCTCCTCAGAAGACCCTTCTGCAGTGGCATTGCTGCAAGTTAAAGATCAAAAAGTGCCAATAGCCACGACAAACATACACCAGTGGTAGTATCAGACGAATTGAGATGCTGTGATCCCCATCCATAAGATGATTCAGAAGCTGGAGAGCCAAGGGGTGGTCAGCAGAACCCATTCACTCTTCAGTAACCCTATCTGGCCTGTACACAAGTCTGATGGAGAATGGAGACTGACTGTGGACTATCATGGCTTAAATGAAGTCACACTGTCATTGAGTGCTGCTGTACCAGATATGTTGGAGCTCCAGTACGAGCTGGAGTCCAAGACAGCGAAGTGATGACACCACCATTGACATCGCCAATGTTTTTTTCTCCATTCCTTTAGCAGCAGAGTGCAGGTCACAGTTTACTTTCACCAAGAGGGGCATTCAATACACCTGGAATCGACTACCCCAGGGGTGGGAGCACAGCCCAACCATCTGTCATGGACTGATTCAGGCTACATTAGAGAAGGGTAGGGCCCCAGAACATATCCAGTATATCGATGACATCATTGTATGGGGGGACATAGCAGAAGAGGTCTTTGACAAAGAACTGAAGATTATCCAGTTTCTCCTTGAGGCCGTTTTTTCCATAATGAAGAGCAAAGTCAAGGGCCCTACCAGAGAGATCCAATTCCTAGGGGTGAAATGCTAAGATGGAAGGCGCCAGATTCCAATTGACATCATCAATAAGATTGTAGCAATTACTCCACTGACAAACAAGAGGCCCAAGCTTTTCTAGGAGGCATAGGCTTCTAGAGGATGCACATCCCAGAGTACAGCCAGATTGTGAGCCCTCTTCACTTTGTGGCCCGTAAAAAGAATGGTTTCCAATGAGGTCTTGAACAACAACAAACTTTCAGGGAGATCAAGCAAGAAATTGCACATGCCATGGTTCTTGGACCAGTCAGGATGGGACCAGATGTAAAGAATGTACTCTACTCTGCAGCTGGAGATAAAGGTCCCTCCTGAAGCCTCTGGCAGAAGGTGACTGGTGAGACATGAGGGTGACCACTGGGTTTCTGGAGCCGAAGATACAGAGGTTCTGAGGTCAATTACACTCCTATGGAAAGAGAAATCTTAGCAGTGTATTGTTGGAGAATGACTGCGGGAGAGCGGACATTGCTCAAAGGAGGAGCTCTGTGAATTGGCCCTGACAGAAATCAACTGAGATGGGCTGTGATAAAAAGGTACTGAGGATTTTGCCAAGTCACGCTGACAAGGAGGGAGGCAGTGAGAAAATCCCCAAGAGACAGTCAAAAAGACCTTGTAACTGATAAACAACTTAGGGAAGTAGGCCAGAGTGAGACCCAGACCCGAGCATATAGCAGTAACTGCAAGTAGGAGGAGCAAGTAGGAGCAACAAGTAGGAGGAACATACAAATGTAACCTTATAGCTTTGAGGAAGAGCATTGCAATGTAACTTTTAGAGCTAAGCCAATGATTGTAGGGACTTTAGAGCTAAACTAATCATTATAAGACAAGTGTATGTAAGGGGCAATGATTGTTAGACAAGCCAATGATTGTTAGACAAGTAGACATGAGTTAAGTAGACATGGGCTATGGTGTAGTCGTGAATGAGCTTCGCAATAAACCAGAACTTGCTTTACCACTTACATTGAGTCTACTGCATGATTCTCCTCACTTGTTACAGCGTATGAAGGCATACGAGCAGCTTCAGAGGTAATTGGTACCGAAGCACAGCTCTTCTGGCACCCCGATTACCAGTGCTGAGCTGGATGTTAAAAGGGAAAGTGCCCTCTACGCGTCATGCCACTGATGCCACATGGAGCAGGTGGATTGCTTTGATTACACAACATGTCCAAATTGGGATCTCAAATCCCTCTGGAATTTTGGAGATTGTAACTAATTGGCCTGAAGGTGGGAACTTCAGTCTGGCAGATGAAGAAGAACCAGTGAGTTGAGCTGAAGAAGCTCTGCTATATAATGAGCTGCTAGATGAAGACACACGCTATGCTCTTTTCACCGACGGTTCCTGCCGTATTGTAGGGAGGAGCCAGAAGTGGAAAGCAGCTGCTTCGAGTCCCACATGAGGGGTGGCGGAAGCCACTGAAGGTGAAAGTAAATCGAGTCAGTTTGCAGAACAAAAAGCTGGCCAGTTGGCCCTAGACAGGTGGCCCTCAAGACAACTGACCTCTGGAGCTGGTAGACAGAGAGAGGGAACTGAATAGTCCCCCTGTATTCCAAGAGGAAATAGTGACTTAGCCAGCTGGATCCTCTCAAGTCTGTGGGACCAGACGGGACTCATCCCAGGGTGATGAGGGAGCTGGCAGAAGAGCTTGCCAAGCCGCTCTCCATCTTCTTCCAACAGTCCTGTCTCTCTGGAGAGGTCCCAGATGACTGGAAGTTGGCGAATGTCACCCCAATCCACAAAAAGGGCTGCAAGGCTGACCCTGGCAATTACAGGCCTGTCAGCCTGACCTCAGTGCCTGGCAGGGTAATGGAGCAGATCATCCTGAGTGCAATCACACATCACCTTCAGGATGGACAAGGGATCAGACCCAGCTAGCATAGTTTAGGAGGGGCAGGTCCTGTCTGACCAACCTGATCTCCTTTTACGATCAGGTGACCCACCTGGTGGATGAGGGGAAGGCTGTGGATGTGGTCTATCTAGACTTCAGCAAGGTCTTTGACACTGTCTCACATAATATACTCCTGAAAAAGCTGGTAGCCCATCGCTTGGAAAAGTGTACCCTCTGCTGCGTTAGGAGCTGGCTGAAGGGCTGGGCCCAGAGAGTGCTGGTGAACAGAGCTGCATCCAGTTGGCAACCGGTCACTAGTGGTGTTCCCCAGGGGTCAGTGTTGGGTCCAGTTCTGTTTAACATCTTTACTAATGATTTAGATGAGGGGATTGAGAGCATCATCAGTAAATTTGCTGATGACACCAAGTTGGGAGGGAGTGTCGACCTGCTGGAAGGCAAGAGGGTTCTGCAGAGGCACCTGGATAGGCTGGAGAGATGGGCTGATTCCAACGGGATGAGGTTCAACAAGGCCAAGTGCCCGGTCATGCACTTTGGCCACAACAACCCCATGCAGCGCTACAGGCTGAGGACAGAGTGGCTGGAGAGCAGTCAGGCAGAAAGGGACCTGTGGGTATTAATTGACAGGAAGTTCAACATGAGCCAACAGTGTGCCCAAGTGGCAAAGAAGTCCAGCAGGATCCTGTCCTGTATCAAAAATAGTGTGGCTAGCAGGACCAGGTAAGTGATCCTTCCCCTGTACTCTGAAATGGTGAGGCCAGACCTTGAGTATTGTGTTCAGTTCTGGGCCCCTCAGTTTAGGAAAGATATTGAGGTGCTGGAGCAGGTCCAGAGAAGAGCAACAAGGCTGGTGAAGGGACTGGAGCATAAGTCCTATGGGGAAAGGCTGAGGGAGCTGGGGTTGTTTAGCCTGGAGAAGAAGAGGCTTAAAGGTGACCTCATCACTGTCTATAACTACCTGAAGGGAAGTTATAGCCAGGTGGGAGTTGGCCTCTTCTCCCAGGCAGTTAGCAATAGGACAAGGAGGCATGGGCTTAATAAGCTCTGTCAGGGGAAATTTAGGTTGGACATCAGAAAAAAAATCTTTACAGAGAGAGTGATTAGGCACTGGAATGGCCTGCCCAGGGAGGTAATGCGTTCACCATCCCTGGAGGTTTTTAAACTGAGATTGGATGGCACTGAGTGCCATGACCTAGTAATTGGACTCAACTTGGACCAAGGGTTGGACTTGATGATCTCGGAGGTCTTTTCCAACCCAATTGATTCTATGATTCTGTTCTATGATTCTATGACATTGCAGAAAGAGAAGGATGGCCAAGGTTCTACCTGTACACTGATTCATCGATGATAGCCAATGCACTATGGGGATGGCTAGACAGGTGGAAAAAGGTGAATTGGAGTCGTAGAGGAAAACCTATCTGGGCTGCTGATCTGTGACAAGATATTGCTGCCAGAGTGAAGAAACTGAATGTGAGAGTCCACCATATAAATGCCCATGTGCCCAAGGGTCAAGCTAATGAGGAACATGCTAATAACAGAGAGGCAGACTAAGCTGCACAGGTCAAGGTATCACAAGTAGACCTAGACTGGCAGCAGGAGGGAGAACTGTTCCTAGCTCGATGGGCCCATGATGCTTCAGGTCCTCAAGGCTGAGATGCCACCTGTAGACGGGCATGAGACCAAGGGGTGTATTTAACCATGGACACTATTTCTCAGGTTATCCACGGCCGTGAAACCCATGCTATCAAATAGGCAAAAAGGTTGAAACCCCTGTGGTATGGTGGACACTGGGATAAGTATAAATATGGGGAGGCTTGACAGCTTGGTTATATCACATTGCCACAGACTCACCAAGGTAAATGCTATGTGCTTACCATGGTGGAAGCAACCATGGGTTGGTTGGAGTCATTCAGTACCACATGCAAAGGCCCGAAATACTATTCTGGGTCTTGAAAAGCAAATCCTGTGGAAGCCCAGTACTTCAGAACGCATTGAGTCAGACAATAGAACTCACTTTAAAAACAATTGAGTGACCACTTGGGCATAGGAGCATGGTATTGAATGGGTGTATCACATTCCATATCAGGCACCTGCTGCTGGTTAAGTTCAAAGGTGTAATGGACTGTTAAAGACAACTCCAAAGGCACTAGATGGAGGAACTTTTAAAAGCTGGGATAAGCACTTAGCCAAGGCCACCTGGCTAGTTAACACCTGAGGCTCTGTCAATCGAGCTGGGCCTGACCAAACAGAATCCCTCCATCATGTAGATGGAGACAAAGGTCCAGTGATCCATTTGAGGGTTATGTTAGGTAAGGCCGTTTGGATTATTCCTTCCTCAAGCAAAGACAAACCCATTCGTGGGATTGTTTTCACTCAAGGGCCTGGAAATACCTGGTGGGTAATGAGAAAGGGTGGAGAGACCCAGTGTGTGCCTCGAGGAAATCTATCCTTGGGGAAAAACTAATTCTGTGCCTTGAGTTAAGTTTTACAGGAGATGACACCAGATGAGAAAGACCTGAACAGAGCAGATACCAGTCTCCAGTGATGAGCTAAACCAAGTCGAGCTGGTCCAGCGCTGCATCACATGAGACTCTCATGACTACCTGGGAAACAGCCAACAGCAGATCTTCTGAGCTTGAACTCTTAAGCCCTAAAACCAAAACTGTGATTGACCTCAGAATAAAACAAGGACTGTATATGTATGTCTATGAGAGGGATATAGACAAACACAATGTACAGGTGTTGTGTTAAAGAAATGATATGGAATAAGGGGTGGAGAATGTAGTGGATTGACTTTTGATCCATGGAAGTATTCCATATCTTCCTTTAACGTAACCTGACATATAAATAGGGTGTAGATAAGAGAGTACACTCTCTTCTTCTTCCAGCAAGGCTGGGAAGAAGAAGGTCCCTGTGTTGGTCCTTTCTGCTGCCGAGTCTGCAAAAAATTTTTTTAATGGTTCAGATTTGGCTGTCCAGATCTCCTCAAGGGAGGTGGCATGGTAAGAGTTCATAAAATCTTTACTCTGTTACTGGGTGTTATAGTTGTGCATGCCTGTTTTGTTATAGTAGGTTTTGTTCTTTTTCCCATTTCCCTTCCCCTCTTCCCTTGCTGCCTTGCATATTCTTGCTGTGAGTAGTTCTTTATATTTAGAAAAATACATATATATTTAGTGTGATTAGTTTTTTCCTTTGGAGCGGGAAGCTTTGGGAAAAGGGCTTAAACTGAGCCTTGGAGAGCTTGGGAAAGCTAGCTCAAACTGGCTCAGATATAGCATAAAAGCTTTAAAATAGTTGAACTGTTTAAGCTGAAGTGAATCATGTTAACTTAGTAGAGTTATAACCCTTGGCAAGGAACCTTGGCAAGAAGACAAGAGAAATTGGAGAGTAAAACTCTGTCAAAAGTGGTGAAGACGAGAGAGGAGAGCATTCATCCTTGACCAATGATTGACATGAGGAAAAGGATGAAGTAATGACCACCAGAGACTACCAGGAGGAGCAGCTATGCAAGTGCAAAAGACCTAATATGCATGAGTTCCGAGAAGTTATATGAATACGTAAATAAGTTCAAGGAAGTGCATTGAATAAAGATAAACTTAGTTCTAGAAATATGTACCTTTCACCAATTCCGGCGCAAGCCTTTGGCAGGAGAATTCCCCCGCTCTCCTGGTGCCAATAAACGAACGCTGCTTTCAGATCCTGCAACAACCAGTTTCTGAGAGTTTTATTAACTGTTTTAGAGGTAACACGGGGACAAAGAACGGGATAGGGACAAGAGCAAGGACAGGGACTCAAATAGGGACAGGGAGAAGGGTGCTGCAAGCAGGGGAACGGAGATCTCTTCTGTCGAGCAGTGCCAGTTTTAGGACCCAGCCAGTCATTTTTAGCGTCTGAACTGGGAAGGGGTGCTGGTCCTGTGGGGAGAAGAGGCTGTTGATTACCAGATGCGGTGATGGGCTGGTACGAGGGTGTGGGCAGCACTGGGAAACACCATGGGGTGTGGGCACCTGGCTGCACATGGGAGGTGTGGACACGGAGAGTTCTGTGCTGGAAACAGGGCACCCCGCACCCCTCGACTGGGGCTCTGCTCGCCTGCCCATGGCTTGTCTCCTCTCGACCCTGACCACCTGCTCTGCACGTGCCAGCAAGAAGACCTGATCCCTGCAGAGTGAGGGCACTGATGCTGGCACGGCACTGCAGGGCAAGGAGAGACTCTCATTCTGCTTCCTGGGTGTGCCTTGAGGAGACTGACTGTCTCCTGCCCTTCCCTGCCCAGACACACAGCCTCGGCTCCGTGTGTGGGGAGGGTCTGTCCATCCTCCCTCCAGAATTCACATCCCAAGAGATGCAGAGGCAAAGCTCCTCTGTGCTGAGAGCCTGCAGGCTGATGGTGCTGGGGTGTCAAGGAACAGAGCAACCATCTTTCTCCAAGGCAAGGCCAGTTGAAATGCCTGAGAGCCGAGATCTCAGTGGAGCCTGTCCAGTAACAAACTGGGCTCTCCTCTAAACGTTTCATGGTCCACAGCAGACCTCTAATGCACAAGTTTGGCAAAACCCTCTCCCAACAACTCACCTCTTCCAGCACAGAGAGCAAGTGAAGTAATACACAATCCCCAGTATCATGGAGCCCAGGATTGCCCATATGCCTTCTGTGCAGTAGCTCCAGAAACCTCTCTTTTTCACACCACTTGAGTTTTTCTCGTCATCCGCACCTGGAGGAACAATTCTGGAGTCAGCATGTGCTGCATGCTGCTTGCAATCTCACAGGAGGTTTGCCATTGCCAGGAGATGTTTTTCTCCCTTTGTCGACATCTCCAAGGCACTGAACACTCTGGGGATGCAACCTTCTTTGGTTTCAGTAGAAACAACGGAAATGTCCAAAGCCTTTGCAAATGAAAGCACTCTGGGGCCTCTTTTTCTCCTCCCACCTTTGCTTACACTCTGGGATGGCCATAGCCCTATTTTCCCAGTGTCCTGCTTTTGTCCTGCATTCTTGGGCACGCTTTGCATTCACACACAATTCCTTGTGCGCTAGCCGTACTCCACTCTCAACAGCTGCAGCTGTTGCTCTCTCTGATCCTTTAGGACTAGTTATCCAAAAGCTGGACAGAGCTCTGGAGACCAGATGGAAAACCCAGGGCAGAGTGCAGCTGTTTGACCTGTTGCTCCTTCAAGGGAAATGGACAAAACCCATCCCTGCGCCAAGGAGTGCCACGCACAGCTCTCCCAGCCCCGAGGTGACATAGTCAGGCCCTGTCAGGAGTCAACTGAACTTCACTCTTCCTATTTGCCATTTCTCCAGTATGGACACTGCTTGCATATCTCCAGTTTTCAGAACTTGTACTCACTCATGCTCCCTGAGAGACTGCCCATTACCTGGATTCTTTGGAAATACCCACTCCAAGCAAACAGTTTGTCTGAGACACGAGGTGCAACAAGAGCACCAGGGGAAGCACCTGTGGCCCAAAAGTGATATTGAGTGATGGCCCTGTGGGAGTGAGGGGCAACAATTACCTGACTCCTCTCTTGGTTGCATCAGCTCTGGTTCTTCATCAGGGCCCAGTGTTACCTGACTGCCTCCTCTCCAGAGCACCTTCTTCTTAAATGTCTGAGATTCCAGCTCTGAAGAAAGAAAGAGGGTCAGTTTAAAGAGAAGGAAACGTTCCTCATCAGAAACTTATTGCAGGAAGGAAAAGACATCAATAATGGCTAGAAAAAAAGCCCCGACGTTTGGGGCTGCGCCTGGTCACCAGTCCCAGCAATGTGTCTTTAACGTAGGACAAGTTAAGTGCAGGACACTTCCCAGTGTCCCTGTAGAGAGCAAAACCTGAGCGACCAAGAGACCAGGAGATCAGGTGGGATGTCCTTGTCACACTTAGTGCCTGCTTGGCAAACTGCAAGGTGACAGAAAACAACTTTCTTCAAGGGAACAGGGAGAGGCTGCAGCAGCTCCAGATGGGAAAAGAGTCCTTTGGAGAAGCACATCCCATCCTGCCACCTCCATCCCACGGCAAGGGTCACAGACACAAACAGGGGACTGAAACCCACACACTGGTAACCAAATCCTGGATGTTTTCAGCAGTGGCAGAGAAGAGCACATAGACCCCCAAAGGCAGAGGAAAGCCACAGCCAAGTGATCTAAAAGACAACTGGAAACAGAGAGCAAAAACAGCTGAGACTGAATCCACAGCCCTTCATGTTCACCACCTCCCAGTGAGCTGTCTGGCCTCCAGCTGGCTGTCCAGCTTCCAGCTGTTCCTGGCCCCGAGGTGTCCTCAAACATCAAGGAGAACAACGTGGCTGGACCCAGCTGTGAAGACGGGGCTGCTCCAATCCCGGCCAGCGCGTGCCTGCAGCCCTGGCAAAGTCTGCCACTCTCAGTGCCCCCGAGCTGCCTGCGCATCCTCTGTGCCGCCGTGGGGCACTGCCCCCTCCGGCCATTGGCATCAAGGCCTGAGCATCCACAGCTCCTGCTGGCTGGATGCCAATGTCTGCCCAGTACAGCTCTGGCAAGCAGTGGTCCAGCTGTGATCACAACAGGCGGTAGAGACACGGGACCATCCCTGGGACTCAGCAGGGCCTGCCAGGCCTGCCAGTGAGAGCCAGTGTAGCGAGGCTCCTGCTGGTGTAGGCACTGCCTTGTCCTTAGGGGTCTCTAAAAGCATCCTAAGGGGGTTATATTCCCACCATGTTCTGATTTCTTCAGCTCTTCCTTGATTTCCTTCAGGAGCTGTCGCAACACCTGCGATGATTCCCCTGGTTTGCCGTTATCCTTTCCTTCTTCAGAGCCTTTACAGAAAGAATCCAGTTAAATTTCTCGTTAACAAAATCTTGACTAGGAGAGCTCAGTCTGTACAGTCAGTCCAGAGCGACAACAACCCCTGGGATGCCAGCTGGGATCCAGCATAGGATGGAGCTCAGAGGCTGCAGTTGGAGACACATCTGCATCCAAACACCCATGGGAAGTTTCCATCGCACACTGTGATCACCCCCTCACAACTGAATGGCAGAACAGGAGAGGATCACGGAATGGGACGGTACACGCCATGCAGATCTCTACTATCAACACGACAAGAGCGGCCTCGCTCCCGTGGGGGCTTTGAGCTTGCAGATCCCAAAGGAAGTCAAAAGCAGTGACGTACCCATGCCATCTCCCTCTGTGTCATCCCTGGAACCCAGCGGGGAAGCTGGAGGTTCTTCACTTCCATCCACATCTGTAAACAAACAGAAGAGAGCAGCTCCCGTGAAATATTCCGCTATTCTTCTTCCCATCAGAACAGCAGCGACTGCACTTCAAGCACAGCATCTCTCCATGACACTCGTCTCTCCCTCCTGCTTGGGAGCATCGTGCTGGCAGTTGCTGGTACCTGGACCATGCTGATCCCAAAGAAGCCATGCATGGAGCTGTCGGGAGAAAGGACCTCCTGGAGCTCAGCCCCACTCTAGACTCAGCCCCAAACAGCTCTGCAGCTGACACGGGAAGCAGCACAGGGTGGGAAGTGCTGATAAAGAGCTTCCCAGGGCAGAGTGCCCAGGACACATCATGGAGCAGAAACGTTCCCACTTTGCTTGCCCACACATCAGAGCTCTGGCCAGGAAAATATGAAGAGAAATGTCCTGTGAGCAGAGCACAAAACCCTCAGTGCCACTCACTGCAATGACCCCAGTAACTATGGGGTGGCCACAATGCTCCCAGACAAGATCAGACTGAGAAGTAGGGGCTTCAGCTCTTGGCACAGCTGGAATCACGCCTCTTTCCATTACATTTTGTGATCCATTTCTTACCCAGGGACCTGCAGTGGAGCTGCCCATGGCTTATCCAGCCCAGCCTGGCTCCGTTGCTCTCCCAACCCTGCCACAACGTGACACCAGCCCCTCTACACACTGAGGAGCGCTGGGCACACCACCCGATGTCCATGTCTGGGTGCTGGCCCGTGCCAAACTGCCTACCTGATCCCCTCGCTCGCCATGGAGCTACCTGGACATCCTGGGCTACCAGGACCACCAGCAGGAGGAGGACAGTGAGGCGATCTCAGGGAGAAGCCTCCCATGCCTACGTCATTCTGCTGCTGCTGCTATCGCCGTGGCTGCTGCTGCCGACTCTGCCAGAGCAGTGCCCGTGGCACAGAAGAGCACAGAACACTCCAGGCATGGCACAGCCAGCTCTATGACCTCACAGCCCAGGCCCCAGCCACTGCCATGCCATTCCCAAAGCACCGAACCTGACACAGCCCCCTTGGACCTCCCGAGCTCAGGGATGTTTCTCTTTCCTGCCCATTTGATGATGTTAAATATGACGCAAAGTGTGGGGTATGGGAAGAGATGCCCACATCAGTATTGCTGTCTCAGACTGGCATCAGCACGTGGGTCTGCCTCACTCCTCCCATGCAGAAGGTCCACAAACAGGCATTCTGCGACCTCTGCCCTCAGGGTTTCCCTGTATCAGTCAGAGCTCTTTCTTTCTCAGCGAGCCATTGTTCCTGCTCTATTCAAAGTGTGTATTTCTGTTCTGTTTATGTCCTTCCCGGGGAAGGAGAGTAGAGGACTCTGGGACTCCCTTAAGCCCTGGTGGCACTGGGCCTAAACCCAGAAAACAGGAAATTCGAGTAAAACTCTTAGCACAACCCAGAACACGTGCATACCAAATGGAAACACCCTTTGTAAATGAAAGCACTCCGGAACATCTCTTTCTCCTCCCACCTTTGCTTACACTCTGGCATGGCCATAGCCCTATTTTCCCAGTGTCCTGCTTTTGTCCTGCCTTCTTGGGCACCCTTTGTATTCACATAAAGTTCCTTCTGCGCTCGCCCCCTCCTCCACTCTCCGAGGCTTCTGGTGCTGTTGCTCTCTCTGATCATTTGGGACAAGTTTTCCCAAAGTTGGACAGACCTCTGGAGACTGGATGGAGAGCGCAGGGGGGAGTGTGGCTCTTTGACCTGTCGCTCCTTCAAGGGGCATGGACAAAGCACATCCCTGTGTCAAAGGAGTGCCACGCATGGCTCTCCCAGCCCGGAGGCGACAGTCAGACCCTGTCAGGAGACACCTGAACATCGCTCTCCCCATTTGCCTTTTCTCCAGCATGGACACGGCATGCATGTCTCCAGTTTTCAGAACTTGTACTCACTCATGCCCCCTGCGAGACTACCCATTGCCTAGACTCTCTGAGAAAGGGTCATCTGTCTCAACACAGTGGATTTCGACATGGTTGGACAGTACTGCAAGGAGTCAGAGAATGGCAAAGCCTCAGGACAGCTTGTGGGGTGCAGAGGAAGCAGAGGGACGGTGCGGGTGCCTTCTAAGCTACGCCCAGTCTCTCAGTGCATCCCTTTGGAACACAGCTCAAAGAAGGGAATCCCCTCTGTTGTGCCTGGGGTGACACCCAGCAAGCACTGCAATGGAGGATTTGCAGAAGGTGCATTCCTTTAAAAGCCATGTTTCGCACCATCAACTCAACGTGGTTCACAGGGACCTCGTTCCTCAAACGGCAAAGTTACGCCATCCCTATGAACTGGGCGGTGGGCAGTGAACTCCCCCCTGCATCCCTAGAGGGTTAAAGGTGAGCATCACTCTGGCACACTGACGGCAACGACCCCGCACCCCAGAGATAATGGTCACCTCCAGGAAGCTGCTCCCAGCTGCTTTGGGAACACTCGCTCCGAACAAACCGTTTGCCTGAGACATGAGGTGCAACAACAGCATCAGAGGTAGAACCTGCAGCCCCACCATGACTTTGAGATTGGCCTTGTGGCAGCGAGGGACAGCGATTACCTGGCTCGTCTGTTGATTGCATCGGCCTTGGTTCTTCAACAGGGACCGGCGCTGCCTGACTGTCTCCTTTACAGATCACCTCCTTATCCCCTGTCTGATTATACACCTCTAAAGAATGAAAGAGGGCAAGTTTAAAGAGAAGGACATGTTCCTCATCAGGAAGTTATTGCAGGAGGGAAAATACATTAAAAATGGTTAGAAACAAAGCCCCGACGTTTGTGGCTGCGCCTGGTCACCAGTCCCAGCAATGTGTCTTTCACATTGTTAAGTGCAGGACACTTCCCAGTGTCCCTGTAGAGATCAAAACCTGTGCGACCAAGAGACCAGGAGATCATGTGGGATGTCCTTGTCACACTTAGTGCCTGCTTGGCAAACTGCAAGGTGACAGAAAACGACTTCCTTCAAGGGGACAGGGAGAGGCTGCAGCAGCTCCAGATGGGAAAAGAGTCCTTTGGAGAAGCACATCCCATCCTGCCACCTCTATCCCACGGCAAGGGTCACTGACACAAACAGGGGACTGAAACCCACACACTGGTAACCAAATCCTGGATGTTTTCAGCAGTGGCAGAGAAGAGCACATAGACCCCCAAAGGCAGAGGAAAGCCACAGCCAAGTGATCTAAAAGACAACTGGAAACAGAGAGCAAAAACAGCTGAGACTGAATCCACAGCCCTTCATGTTCACCACCTCCCAGTGAGCTGTCTGGCCTCCAGCTGGCTGTCCAGCTGCCTGCTGTTCCTGGCCCCGAAGTGTCACCCCGAGTCCTCAAACATCAAGGAGAACAACGTGGCTGGACCCAGCTGTGAAGACAGGGCTGCTCCAATCCCGGCCAGCACGTGCCTGCAGCCCTGGCAAAGTCTGCCACTCTCAGTGCCCCCGAGCTGCCTGCGCATCCTCTGTGCCGCCGCGGGGCACTGCCCCCTCCGGCCATTGGCATCAAGGCCTGAGCATCCACAGCTCCTGCTGGCTGGATGCCAATGTCTGCCCAGAACAGCTCCGGCCAGCAATGGTCCAGCTGTGACCACAACAGCCGGCAGAGACAGGGGGCCATTCCTGGGGCTCAGCAGGGCCTGCCAGGCCTGCTAGCGAGTGCCATTGTAGTGAGGCTCCTGCTGGTGTAGGCACTGCCTTTTCCCTAGGAGTCTCTACAACCTTCCCAAGCCCTGTCATTAAGGGGCCGATATACTCACCACGTTCTGCTCGCCTCAGCTGCTCCCACATTTTCTTCAGGAGCTCTGATAAAACCTGGAGTGGTTTCTCTGGTTTGCCGTTATCCTTCCCTTCTTCAGAGGCTTTACAGAAAGAATCCAGTTAAATTTCTCGTTAACAAAATCTTGACTAGGAGAGCTCAGTCTGTACAGTCAGTCCAGAGCGACAACAATCCCTGGGATGCCAGCTGAGATCCAGCACAGGATGGAGCTCAGAGGCTGCAGTTGGAGACACATCTGCATCCAAACACCCATGGGAAGTTTCATCGCACACCGTGATCACCCCCTCACAACTGAATGGCAGAAGAGGAGGGGATCACGGAATGGGACAGTACACGCCATGTAGATCTCTGCTATCAACACAACAAGAGTGGCCTCGCTCCCGTGGGGGCTTTGAGCTGGCAGATCCCAAAGGAAGTCAAAAGCAGTGACGTACCCATGCCATCTCCCTCTGTGTCATCCCTGGAACCCAGCGGGGAAGCTGGAGGTTCTTCACTTCCATCCACATCTGTAAACAAACAGAAGAGAGCAGCTCCCGTGAAATATTCCGCTATTCTTCTTCCCATCAGAACAGCAGCGACTGCACTTCAAGCACAGCATCTCTCCATGACACTCGTCTCTCCCTCCTGCTTGGGAGCATCGTGCTGGCAGTTGCTGGTACCTGGACCATGCTGATCCCAAACAAGCCATGCATGGAGCTGTTGGGAGAAAGGACCTCCTGGAGCTCAGCCCCACTCTAGACTCAGCCCCAAACAGCTCTGCAGCCGACACGGGAAGCAGCACAGGGTGGGAAGTGCTGATAAAGAGCTTCCCAGGGCAGAGTGCCCAGGGCACTTTACGGAGTAGAAACGTTCCCCCTTTGCTCACCCACACATTAGAGCTCTGGTCAAGAAAATATGAAGGGAAACGTCCTGTGAATAGTGCAAAAAACCCTCAGTGCCACTCACTGCAATGACCCCAGTAACTACGGAGTGGCCACAATGCTCCCAGACAAGATCAGACTGAGAAGTCAGGACTTCAGCTCTTGGCACAGCTGGAATCACGCCTCTTTCCATTACAGTTTGTGATCTATTTCTTTCCCAGGGACCTGCAGTGGAGCTGCTTGGCTCATCCAGCCAAACTCGGCCCCGCGGCTCTCCCAGCCCTGTCTCATCCACATCCCAGCCCCTCTACACACTCAGAAGCGCTGGGCACACCACCCGATGTTCATGTCTGGGTTCTGGCCCTTGCCCACCCACCTACCCGGTCCACTCGTTCGCCATGGAGCTGCCTGGACATCCTGGGCTACCAGGGCCACCAGAAGCAGGAGGACAGCGAGGCAACCTTGGGCTGAAATATCCCATGCCTGCATCATTCTGCTGCTGCTGCTATCACCGCTGCTGCTGCTGACCGCAATGCCAGAGCAGTGTCCGAGACACAGCACAACCTAGGCATGGCACAGTGGGCCCTGTGACCTCACAGCCAGCTCTATGACCTCACAGCCCAGGCCCCAGCCAATGCCCTGCCCCTACCAAAACACCAAACGTGGCACAGCCCGCTTGGACCTCCCGAGCTCAAGGACGTTTCTCTTTCCAGCCCATTTGGTGGTATAAATGTGAGGCAAAGGGTGGGGTTTGGGGAGAGATGCCCACATCAGCATTGCTGTCTCAGACTGGCATCAGCACGTGGGTCTGCCTCACTCCTCCCATGCAGAAGGTCCACAAACAGGCATTCTGCGACCTCTGCCCCCAGGGTTTCCCTGTATCAGTCAGAGCTCTTTCTTTCTCAGCGAGCCATTGTTCCTGCTCTATTCAAAGTGTGTATTTCTGTTCTGCTTATGTCCTTCCCGGGGAAGGAGAGTAGAGGACTCTGGGACTCCCTTAAGCCCTGGTGGCACTGGGCCTAAACCCAGAAAACAGGAAATTTGAGTAAAACTCTTAGCACAACCCAGAACACGTGCATACCAAATGGAAACACCCTTTGTAAATGAAAGCACTCCAGAACATCTCTTTCTCCTCCCACCTTTGCTTACACTCTGGCATGGCCATAGCCCTATTTTCCCAGTGTCCTGCTTTTGTCCTGCCTTCTTGGGCACCCTTTGTATTCACATAAAGTTCCTTCTGCGCTCGCCCCCTCCTCCACTCTCCGAGGCTTCTGGTGCTGTTGCTCTCTCTGATCATTTGGGACAAGTTTTCCCAAAGTTGGACAGACCTCTGGAGACTGGATGGAGAGCGCAGGGGGGAGTGTGGCTCTTTGACCTGTCGCTCCTTCAAGGGGCATGGACAAAGCACATCCCTGTGTCAAAGGAGTGCCACGCATGGCTCTCCCAGCCCGGAGGCGACAGTCAGGCCCTGTCAGGAGACACCTGAACATCGCTCTCCCCATTTGCCTTTTCTCCAGCATGGACACGGCATGCATGTCTCCAGTTTTCAGAACTTGTACTCACTCTTGCCCCCTGCGAGACTACCCATTGCCTAGACTCTCTGAGAAAGGGTCATCTGTCTCAGCACAGTGGATTTCGACATGGTTGGACAGTACTGCAAGGAGTCAGAGAATGGCAAAGCCTCAGGACAGCTTGTGGGGTGCAGAGGAAGCAGAGGGGCGGTGCGGGTGCCTTCTAAGCTACGCCCAGTCTCTCAGTGCATCCCTTTGGAACACAGCTCAAAGAAGGGAATCCCCTCTGTTGTGCCTGGGGTGACACCCAGCAAGCACTGCAATGGAGGATTTGCAGGAGGTGCATTCCTTTAAAAGCCATGTTTCGCACCATCAACTCAACATGGTTCACAGGGACCTCGTTCCTCAAACGGCAAAGTTACGCCATCCCTATGAACTGGGCGGTGGGCAGTGAACTCCCCCCTGCATCCCTAGAGGGTTAAAGGTGAGCATCACTCTGGCACACTGACGGCAACGACTCCGCACCCCAGAGATAATGGTCACCTCCAGGAAGCTGCTCCCAGCTGCTTTGGGAACACTCGCTCCGAACAAACCGTTTGCCTGAGACATGAGGTGCAACAACAGCATCAGAGGTAGAACCTGCAGCCCCACCATGACTTTGAGATTGGCCTTGTGGCAGTGAGGGACAGCGATTACCTGGCTCGTCTGTTGATTGCATCGGCCTTGGTTCTTCAACAGGGACCGGCGCTGCCTGACTGTCTCCTTTACAGATCACCTCCTTATCCCCTGTCTGATTATACACCTCTAAAGAATGAAAGAGGGCAAGTTTAAAGAGAAGGACATGTTCCTCATCAGGAAGTTATTGCAGGAGGGAAAATACATTAAAAATGGTTAGAAACAAAGCCCCGACGTTTGTGGCTGCGCCTGGTCACCAGTCCCAGCAATGTGTCTTTCACATTGTTAAGTGCAGGACACTTCCCAGTGTCCCTGTAGAGAGCAAAACCTGAGCGACCAAGAGACCAGGAGATCAGGTGGGATGTCCTTGTCACACTTAGTGCCTGCTTGGCAAACTGCAAGGTGACGGAAAACGACTTCCTTCAAGGGGACAGGGAGAGGCTGCAGCAGCTCCAGATGGGAAAAGAGTCCTTTGGAGAAGCACATCCCATCCTGCCACCTCTATCCCACGGCAAAGGTCACTGACACAAACAGGGGACTGAAACCCACACACTGGTAACCAAATCCTGGATGTTTTCAGCAGTGGCAGAGAAGAGCACACAGACCCCCAAAGGCAGAGGAAAGCCACAGCCAAGTGATCTAAAAGACAACTGGAAACAGAGAGCAAAAACAGCTGAGACTGAATCCACAGCCCTTCATGTTCACCGCCTCCCAGTGAGCTGTCTGGCCTCCAGCTGGCTGTCCAGCTGCCAGCTGTTCCTGGCCCCGAAGTGTCACCCCGAGTCCTCAAACATCAAGGAGAACAACGTGGCTGGACCCAGCTGTGAAGACAGGGCTGCTCCGATCCCGGCCAGCGCGTGCCTGCAGCCCTGGCAAAGTCTGCCACTCTCAGTGCCCCCGAGCTGCCTGCGCATCCTCTGTGCCGCCGCGGGGCACTGCCCCCTCCGGCCATTGGCATCAAGGCCTGAGCATCCACAGCTCCTGCTGGCTGGATGCCAATGTCTGCCCAGAACAGCTCCGGCCAGCAATGGTCCAGCTGTGACCACAACAGCCGGCAGAGACAGGGGGCCATTCCTGGGGCTCAGCAGGGCCTGCCAGGCCTGCTAGCGAGTGCCATTGTAGTGAGGCTCCTGCTGGTGTAGGCACTGCCTTTTCCCTAGGAGTCTCTACAACCTTCCCAAGCCCTGTCATTAAGGGGCCGATATACTCACCACGTTCTGCTCGCCTCAGCTGCTCCCACATTTTCTTCAGGAGCTCTGATAAAACCTGGAGTAGTTTCTCTGGTTTGCCGTTATCCTTCCCTTCTTCAGAGGCTTTACAGAAAGAATCCAGTTAAATTTCTCGTTAACAAAATCTTGACTAGGAGAGCTCAGTCTGTACAGTCAGTCCAGAGCGACAACAATCCCTGGGATGCCAGCTGAGATCCAGAACAGGATGGAGCTCAGAGGCTGCAGTTGGAGACACATCTGCATCCAAACACCCATGGGAAGTTTCATCGCACACCGTGATCACCCCCTCACAACTGAATGGCAGAACAGGAGGGGATCACGGAATGGGACAGTACACGCCATGTAGATCTCTGCTATCAACACAACAAGAGTGGCCTCGCTCCCGTGGGGGCTTTGAGCTGGCAGATCCCAAAGGAAGTCAAAAGCAGTGACGTACCCATGCCATCTCCCTCTGTGTCATCCCTGGAACCCAGCGGGGAAGCTGGAGGTCCTTCACTTCCATCCACATCTGTAAACAAACAGAAGAGAGCAGCTCCCGTGAAATATTCCGCTATTCTTCTTCCCATCAGAACAGCAGCGACTGCACTTCAAGCACAGCATCTCTCCATGACACTCGTCTCTCCCTCCTGCTTGGGAGCATCGTGCTGGCAGTTGCTGGTACCTGGACCATGCTGATCCCAAACAAGCCATGCATGGAGCTGTTGGGAGAAAGGACCTCCTGGAGCTCAGCCCCACTCTAGACTCAGCCCCAAACAGCTCTGCAGCCGACACGGGAAGCAGCACAGGGTGGGAAGTGCTGATAAAGAGCTTCCCAGGGCAGAGTGCCCAGGGCACTTTACGGAGTAGAAACGTTCCCCCTTTGCTCACCCACACATTAGAGCTCTGGCCAAGAAAATATGAAGGGAAACGTCCTGTGAATAGTGCAAAAAACCCTCAGTGCCACTCACTGCAATGACCCCAGTAACTATGGAGTGGCCACAATGCTCCCAGACAAGATCAGACTGAGAAGTCAGGACTTCAGCTCTTGGCACAGCTGGAATCACGCCTCTTTCCATTACAGTTTGTGATCTATTTCTTTCCCAGGGACCTGCAGTGGAGCTGCTTGGCTCATCCAGCCAAACTCGGCCCCACGGCTCTCCCAGCCCTGTCTCATCCTCATCCCAGCCCCTCTACACACTGAGAAGCGCTGGGCACACCACCCGATGTTCATGTCTGGGTTCTGGCCCTTGCCCACCCACCTACCCGGTCCACTCGTTCGCCATGGAGCTGCCTGGACATCCTGGGCTACCAGGGCCACCAGAAGCAGGAGGACAGCGAGGCAACCTTGGGCTGAAATATCCCATGCCTGCATCATTCTGCTGCTGCTGCTATCACCGCTGCTGCTGCTGACCACAATGCCAGAGCAGTGTCCGTGACACAGCACAACCTAGGCATGGCACAGTGGGCCCTGTGACCTCACAGCCAGCTCTATGACCTCACAGCCCAGGCCCCAGCCAATGCCCTGCCCCTACCAAAACACCAAACGTGGCACAGCCCGCTTGGACCTCCCGAGCTCAAGGACGTTTCTCTTTCCAGCCCATTTGGTGGTATAAATGTGAGGCAAAGGGTGGGGTTTGGGGAGAGATGCCCACATCAGCATTGCTGTCTCAGACTGGCATCAGCACGTGGGCCTGCCTCACTCCTCCCATGCAGAAGGTCCACAAACAGGCATTCTGCGACCTCTGCCCCCAGGGTTTCCCTGTATCAGTCAGAGTTCTTTCTTTCTCAGTGGAGCTTTGTGCCTGTTCTATTCCAAGTGTGTATTCCTGTTCTGCTTACGTCCTTCCTGGGGCAGAAGAGCAGAGGACCCTGGGACTCCCTTGGGCAGAATCACAGGAAATTCGAGTAAAACTCTTAGCACAACCCAGAACACATATATAGCAAACGGCCAAAGCCTTTGCAAATGAAAGCACTCCGGAACATCTCTTTCTCCTCCCACCTTTGCTTACACTCTGGCATGGCCATAGCCCTATTTTCCCAGTGTCCTGCTTTTGTCCTGCCTTCTTGGGCACCCTTTGTATTCACATAAAGTTCCTTCTGCGCTCGCCCCCTCCTCCACTCTCCGAGGCTTCTGGTGCTGTTGCTCTCTCTGATCATTTGGGACACGTTTTTCCAAAGTTGGACAGACCTCTGGAGACTGGATGGAGAGCGCAGGGGGGAGTGTGGCTCTTTGACCTGTCGCTCCTTCAAGGGGCATGGACAAAGCACATCCCTGTGTCAAAGGAGTGCCACGCATGGCTCTCCCAGCCCGGAGGCGACAGTCAGGCCCTGTCAGGAGACACCTGAACATCGCTCTCCCCATTTGCCTTTTCTCCAGCATGGACACGGCATGCATGTCTCCAGTTTTCAGAACTTGTACTCACTCATGCCCCCTGCGAGACTACCCATTGCCTAGACTCTCTGAGAAAGGGTCGTCTGTCTCAACACAGTGGATTTCGACATGGTTGGACAGTACTGCAAGGAGTCAGAGAATGGCAAAGCCTCAGGACAGCTTGTGGGGTGCAGAGGAAGCAGAGGGGCGGTGCGGGTGCCTTCTAAGCTACGCCCAGTCTCTCAGTGCATCCCTTTGGAACACAGCTCAAAGAAGGGAATCCCCTCTGTTGTGCCTGGGGTGACACCCAGCAAGCACTGCAATGGAGGATTTGCAGGAGGTGCATTCCTTTAAAAGCCATGTTTCGCACCATCAACTCAACGTGGTTCACAGGGACCTCGTTCCTCAAACGGCAAAGTTACGCCATCCCTATGAACTGGGTGGTGGGCAGTGAACTCCCCCCTGCATCCCTAGAGGGTTAAAGGTGAGCATCACTCTGGCACACTGACGGCAACGACTCCGCACCCCAGAGATAATGGTCACCTCCAGGAAGCTGCTCCCAGCTGCTTTGGGAACACTCGCTCCGAACAAACCGTTTGCCTGAGACATGAGGTGCAACAACAGCATCAGAGGTAGAACCTGCAGCCCCACCATGACTTTGAGATTGGCCTTGTGGCAGTGAGGGACAGCGATTACCTGGCTCGTCTGTTGATTGCATCGGCCTTGGTTCTTCAACAGGGACCGGCGCTGCCTGACTGTCTCCTTTACAGATCACCTCCTTATCCCCTGTCTGATTATACACCTCTAAAGAATGAAAGAGGGCAAGTTTAAAGAGAAGGACATGTTCCTCATCAGGAAGTTATTGCAGGAGGGAAAATACATTAAAAATGGTTAGAAACAAAGCCCCGACGTTTGTGGCTGCGCCTGGTCACCAGTCCCAGCAATGTGTCTTTCACATTGTTAAGTGCAGGACACTTCCCAGTGTCCCTGTAGAGAGCAAAACCTGAGCGACCAAGAGACCAGGAGATCAGGTGGGATGTCCTTGTCACACTTAGTGCCTGCTTGGCAAACTGCAAGGTGACGGAAAACGACTTCCTTCAAGGGGACAGGGAGAGGCTGCAGCAGCTCCAGATGGGAAAAGAGTCCTTTGGAGAAGCACATCCCATCCTGCCACCTCCATCCCACGGCAAAGGTCACTGACACAAACAGGGGACTGAAACCC
This sequence comes from Tapera naevia, assembly GCA_033556795.1. NCBI lineage: Eukaryota > Metazoa > Chordata > Aves > Cuculiformes > Neomorphidae > Tapera > Tapera naevia. The sequence continues at coordinate 13,481 of JAUMJJ010000730.1, read as the reverse complement.
ACACACTGGTAACCAAATCCTGGATGTTTTCAGCAGTGGCAGAGAAGAGCACACAGACCCCCAAAGGCAGAGGAAAGCCACAGCCAAGTGATCTAAAAGACAACTGGAAACAGAGAGCAAAAACAGCTGAGACTGAATCCACAGCCCTTCATGTTCACCACCTCCCAGTGAGCTGTCTGGCCTCCAGCTGGCTGTCCAGCTGCCAGCTGTTCCTGGCCCCGAAGTGTCACCCCGAGTCCTCAAACATCAAGGAGAACAACGTGGCTGGACCCAGCTGTGAAGACAGGGCTGCTCCAATCCCGGCCAGCGCGTGCCTGCAGCCCTGGCAAAGTCTGCCACTCTCAGTGCCCCCGAGCTGCCTGCGCATCCTCTGTGCCGCCGCGGGGCACTGCCCCCTCCGGCCATTGGCATCAAGGCCTGAGCATCCACAGCTCCTGCTGGCTGGATGCCAATGTCTGCCCAGAACAGCTCCGGCCAGCAATGGTCCAGCTGTGACCACAACAGCCGGCAGAGACAGGGGGCCATTCCTGGGGCTCAGCAGGGCCTGCCAGGCCTGCTAGCGAGTGCCATTGTAGTGAGGCTCCTGCTGGTGTAGGCACTGCCTTTTCCCTAGGAGTCTCTACAACCTTCCCAAGCCCTGTCATTAAGGGGCCGATATACTCACCACGTTCTGCTCGCCTCAGCTGCTCCCACATTTTCTTCAGGAGCTCTGATAAAACCTGGAGTAGTTTCTCTGGTTTGCCGTTATCCTTCCCTTCTTCAGAGCCTTTACAGAAAGAATCCAGTTAAATTTCTCGTTAACAAAATCTTGACTAGGAGAGCTCAGTCTGTACAGTCAGTCCAGAGCGACAACAACCCCTGGGATGCCAGCTGAGATCCAGAACAGGATGGAGCTCAGAGGCTGCAGTTGGAGACACATCTGCATCCAAACACCCATGGGAAGTTTCCATCGCACACCGTGATCACCCCCTCACAACTGAATGGCAGAACAGGAGAGGATCACGGAATGGGACAGTACACGCCATGCAGATCTCTACTATCAACACGACAAGAGCGGCCTCGCTCCCGTGGGGGCTTTGAGCTGGCAGATCCCAAAGGAAGTCAAAAGCAGTGACGTACCCATGCCATCTCCCTCTGTGTCATCCCTGGAACCCAGCGGGGAAGCTGGAGGTCCTTCACTTCCATCCACATCTGTAAACAAACAGAAGAGAGCAGCTCCCGTGAAATATTCCGCTATTCTTCTTCCCATCAGAACAGCAGCGACTGCACTTCAAGCACAGCATCTCTCCATGACACTCGTCTCTCCCTCCTGCTTGGGAGCATCGTGCTGGCAGTTGCTGGTACCTGGACCATGCTGATCCCAAACAAGCCATGCATGGAGCTGTTGGGAGAAAGGACCTCCTGGAGCTCAGCCCCACTCTAGACTCAGCCCCAAACAGCTCTGCAGCCGACACGGGAAGCAGCACAGGGTGGGAAGTGCTGATAAAGAGCTTCCCAGGGCAGAGTGCCCAGGGCACTTTACGGAGTAGAAACGTTCCCCCTTTGCTCACCCACACATTAGAGCTCTGGTCAAGAAAATATGAAGGGAAACGTCCTGTGAATAGTGCAAAAAACCCTCAGTGCCACTCACTGCAATGACCCCAGTAACTATGGAGTGGCCACAATGCTCCCAGACAAGATCAGACTGAGAAGTCAGGACTTCAGCTCTTGGCACAGCTGGAATCACGCCTCTTTCCATTACAGTTTGTGATCTATTTCTTTCCCAGGGACCTGCAGTGGAGCTGCTTGGCTCATCCAGCCAAACTCGGCCCCGCGGCTCTCCCAGCCCTGTCTCATCCTCATCCCAGCCCCTCTACACACTGAGAAGCGCTGGGCACACCACCCGATGTTCATGTCTGGGTTCTGGCCCTTGCCCACCCACCTACCCGGTCCACTCGTTCGCCATGGAGCTGCCTGGACATCCTGGGCTACCAGGGCCACCAGAAGCAGGAGGACAGCGAGGCAACCTTGGGCTGAAATATCCCGTGCCTGCATCATTCTGCTGCTGCTGCTATCACCGCTGCTGCTGCTGACCGCAATGCCAGAGCAGTGTCCGTGACACAGCACAACCTAGGCATGGCACAGTGGGCCCTGTGACCTCACAGCCAGCTCTATGACCTCACAGCCCAGGCCCCAGCCAATGCCCTGCCCCTACCAAAACACCGAACGTGGCACAGCCCGCATGGACCTCCCGAGCTCAAGGACGTTTCTCTTTCCAGCCCATTTGGTGGTATAAATGTGAGGCAAAGGGTGGGGTTTGGGGAGAGATGCCCACATCAGCATTGCTGTCTCAGACTGGCATCAGCACGTGGGTCTGCCTCACTCCTCCCATGCAGAAGGTCCACAAACAGGCATTCTGCGACCTCTGCCCTCAGGGTTTCCCTGTATCAGTCAGAGCTCTTTCTTTCTCAGTGGAGCTTTGTGCCTGTTCTATTCCAAGTGTGTATTCCTGTTCTGCTTACGTCCTTCCTGGGGCAGAAGAGCAGAGGACCCTGGGACTCCCTTGGGCAGAATCACGGAAAACACAGGAAATTCGAGTAAAACTCTTAGCACAACCCAGAACACATACATTGCAAACGGCCAAAGCCTTTGCAAATGAAAGCACTCTGGAACCTCTCTTTCTCCTCCCACCTTTGCTTACACTCTGGCATGGCCATAGCCCTATTTTCCCAGTGTCCTGCTTTTGTCCTGCCTTCTTGGGCACCCTTTGTATTCACATAAAGTTCCTTCTGCGCTCGCCCCCTCCTCCACTCTCCGAGGCTTCTGGTGCTGTTGCTCTCTCTGATCATTTGGGACACGTTTTTCCAAAGTTGAACAGACCTCTGGAGACTGGATGGAGAGCGCAGGGGGGAGTGTGGCTCTTTGACCTGTCGCTCCTTCAAGGGGCATGGACAAAGCACATCTCTGTGTCAAAGGAGTGCCACGCATGGCTCTCCCAGCCCGGAGGCGACAGTCAGGCCCTGTCAGGAGACACCTGAACATCGCTCTCCCCATTTGCCTTTTCTCCAGCATGGACACGGCATGCATGTCTCCAGTTTTCAGAACTTGTACTCACTCATGCCCCCTGCGAGATTACCCATTGCCTAGACTGAGAAAGGGTCATCTGTCTCAGCACATTGGGTTTCCACACGGTTGGACAGTACTGCAAGGAGCCAGAGAATGGCAAAGCCTCAGGACATCTTGTGGGGTGCAGAGGAAGCAGAGGGACGGTGCGGGTGCCCTCTAAGCTACGCCGTCTCTCAGTGTGTCCCTTTGGAACACAGCTCAAAGAAGGCTCTAAAGCTGAGGGAAAATATAGGGGTTTGAAATTAAAAATTAGGGTTTGGACTCTCACTTTCTTGTGCCCCAAGGGAGTGGTTTTGACCCAAAAATTTAGGGGGGTTGCTTTGGAAATGAGTAATTTTATGATCAAAATTAGGATTGGGACCTTGAAATTAGGGAGTTGGACCCTAAGAATAAAGCTTGGTTCCCTAGAAGGAAGCTGAAGACTCTACAGATGAGGCTTTGGATCATGAAAGGATGCTCTGGGCCCTTCAAATGATGGGCTGGATCTTAATCGTGAGGCTTTTAACACTAACATGGTGTTCAGTGTGCTAAAAAATGAGCATTTGAAGCCATAAATCAGTCTTTAGAGCCTGACAATAGGCCTCTCTACACTCAAAGACAGTTTTCGATCCTAAAAGTCAGCATTTCTACTCTTCTAATTATGGCTGTGTGCCAAAAAAAAAGAGGGACTTATCCATAAAACTCAGGCTTTTGATGCTAAACTCTAAACTTTGGATGCTGCAAATTGCGTTTGGGACATAAAAATGAGACTTTGAGCCCTAAAGCTGAGGGTTAAGACCCACAAGATGGGCCTTGGACCCTTCAAAAGTGACTGGTTGTATCCTAAAAATGACGCATTGGACCCTGAAAATGGTTCTTGGGAAATCAAAAACTGCAACTTTGAGCCCTAACACTGAGAGCTTGGATGGCAACAATGAGGAGCCTAAAATGGAGCTCTGGAGGCCAAACTGAAGGATGTCCTGAAGCACCACATCTGTGTAACACGTTGGTGCATTTTGATGGTTGGGCTGGGTGATCTTAGAGGTGGTTTCTATGATTCCATGATCTACGCATTCTTTCAATAAAGAAATTGTTCCAAATATCCCCTCTAAACGTCCCCTGGCACATCTTGAGGCCGTTTGCTCTCATCCTATCACTTGTTAATTGGGAGAGGAGCCCAACACCTGCCTCATCTCCCCTCCTTTCTGGGAGCTGTGGAGAGCAATGGAGCAAAACTGAGGAACATTAGGAAAGGATTCACGTGGGAAGGGAGTTTTAGGTGAGTTTCAAGCAAAGAATGAGCGTATCTGGCAGGCTGGCATTGGATGGAGTGTTTATCACGGGCAATGAGGATATTGCTTTCTGCTTCTCAATAACCAGCGGGTGTAATACCAATGGGTTCCGGGGCACAAGGGACGGGGACGGGGGGGGTTGTGTGTCACGCTCTGCTCAGTGGACTCGTGATGATTCGTTTACTGTGATCTCGAAGCGCAAAGTTAAGGCAACCAAAATGCCAAGGGGTTATAATTCAACCCAACAGTGCAACTTTATTATTTGGCCCATAAAGCGGCACGAGATACTCCGAGTAGAGAAAAGGCAAAAAGGGTGGAAAGAGGATTATCGCTCCCACCAAGGGTCCAAAGGTCCTTACGGTCCCAGGTCCTGAACAGTGTCCTGCTGGTCCTCTGTCGTGACCTGTGATCCTTTGGTGGGGAGATCTCACCAAGGTTCAGTTAGGAACCATCTTTTCTGCTAAGCAGCAGCACCTCACACCTCCTCTCCCCCACGGATTATGGTCAATCTCTGCCTTCGTTTCGCAATCCAGATTTAACTGCACAGGCTCCAAAAGTTCCCACTCCACTTGCCAAAACTTGTCAGCACCTGCACCACCTCACATTCGGGGGTCTTTTACTTCCTCACATCATCTTCCTCTTGTGTCCACTGGGTGATCTCAAGACCCTCTGCAAACCTCTGTGCATGCTCCTCTTTGCTGGCCTTAGTAACAGGGAGGAAGTGGGGCAAGATTGGCTGAGGCAGCAGGTGAAAACCATCTTCTGGATAGCAGCAGGACAGCAGCCCAAGGTATTAGCACAGCACCACCTGTACCACGCTGTTGTTTCCATCAGAGTGTAAAGTTCTTGGTATCTCTCCAAAGCTCTGATGGCAATGTTGAGACAAATACTGTTCTTCGGGCCGACTCTTACAGGGGGTTCAACATCCCTGACTCTTTGACCTCAGATGCTCCGTGCCCCAATGCTGCCTGCTGGGGTCTGCCTGCCATCCCGCGGTGCAGGGAGCTGCTGCCCTGTCATCTGTGTCCTTCAGCCAGGAAGGGGGGGAGGCTGGTGGTGTGCCTGTGCAGCTCCCCATGGGGAGGGGTCCCATGTGCCTGTCCCATCCCTGGCAGTGACCCCAGGCTCTCTTTCCCCACAGCCGGTGGCCCTGAGATGAGGAAGGAAGCTGAGGATGTCCCCAAGGGGCTTGTCAGCACCCAGCATCCTGCTCCCGGGGATGCCCGAGCCAGGCACAAGCAAAGGGGGCTCAGTCTGCAGCCAGCTGGAAGGGAGCTGAGGGGGGGCTCCAAATGGAAGGAACACCTGATCACCCACCAGCCACATCTGAGAGAAGTCCTTCCCCTGCCCCAACTGCAGGAAGAGCTTGAACCAAAAGGACACCCTCAACCACCACCAGTGCAGCCACACTAGGGAGAAGCTCTTCACATGCCTCGACTGTGGGAAGAGCTTTAACCAGAAGGGCATCCTCATCCACCACCGCACTGGGGAGAAGCCCTAAAACGTGGTGAGAGCAGAAAGACCTACAAGCAGAAGCAGCACCTGAAGAAACACCAGCGGGTGCACTGGGCCAGCGGGTGGTGTCAGGGGGCGACTGACGGGAGGTTGGGAGAGGAGCTGTCCATCTCCAGCAGGGGGGAAGACGGGAGCCAAGTCCTACCAGTGTGGCAGCTGTAAGAGGCAATTTCAGGATGAGGGGACCACCCTGGCTCACCAGTGCAGCCACGGTATCCCCCAGACTGCACCCAAGGGAGAAGCGAGGCAGAGCGAGGAATCAGTGAGTTTCAGAAATGAGCCTCAATGTCTTGAGTTGCTCTGGGGACTCACCCAGCAGAACATCCTGCCTTTCCCAAGGTTTTCTGCTTTCCAAAGACACTCCAGCATTCCTGCCATCAGGCCTTTTCAGAGGATATAGAAAGATGTGTCAAGCAGCCTCAATTCAAAGAGAGGAGCTACAAGGCCTCAGAAAAGTCAAGCAAAGCCCCTTTTCCTACAACAGCTGCTCCTGGAAGGAAAACCTTGGAAAGGCTGGATGTTCCCTAGGGATAAAATAAGGCTCCTTGCTCATTTCTTGCTGCCATTAGAGCAGCTGTGTTTCAGAATCAGCACCGTTCCCAGCAGGGGCAGCTCCTGAATCAGCTGCTCGATCCCCATTGCTGTAGTTGTGAATTTCTTCATAGCAAATGTATTTAGCAGAAAGAAATATTGAATGCGGAAATGTTTCTGAGATGAGTTCTTCCTGGTTGTGATTGTGTTTTCTGTCCTGTTTCAATCCCTGTGGGTGTGGAGCAGGACTGTGTTCCCCTTGTGCTGGTGTCCCTGCCATCAGGAGTTGATCCTTGCCCACTGGTTCTGACCCCAGTGAGCTGCTGCAGGGGGGTGCGTGGATTCCATTAATGCTCTACAAATGCAAAGATAATTATTCTCAAGAGAGGAGTTGGAGTGTTTTAACCGAGTGAGAGAAATACTTTCTCCTCATTAGCTCTTATTTTGCACTTGTGACGACGTTGTACAGTTTCAATTTTTCCCATTTGAAAGGTTTACATTTGGATTGAGGAGGCACAGAACAGGATCACAGAAGTAAAATGATATAAGGAACCTCCCCCTTTCCCATCCCTGCTCTCCAGAAGAGCTCAGGTCCTGCTGTGCAGCCTTGGTGCCTGGTGGAGACTTCACATGTTTTCCTGTTCCTAGGGCTCTCCTTGTAGAATCCAGGCAAGGGAGAGGAATTTCCTTGGGATGGAGCCATGGGGTTTTGTTGTGTTTGTGTGGTTTTGGAGGTAACAGAGCCTTAATCCTCAGTGTTTCCTGTCTATGTTTCTCTGCAATATCAATAAATTCATCTTGAAGGATTCTGGATGAAAACCAGTCAAGGTGTGAATTGATTTCATCCAAGATCCCCCCCACCATCACTTGGGGTCCCCCCCTCCACTCCCACCAAGCACCCAAGGTCCCCTCATCATCACTTGGGTTCTGAATTAAAATCTGAGAGTCGGTATCTGGCTTTGAGGTCTGCATTGGACTTCACACAAGTTTGTGAGAAGGCGACTGTCATCAGTTTCCCTCCTGTGAAAGGAGGCAGCTGCACTTTTGTGCCTGTGTAGGAGAGAAGGGAGATTTAGTTCATGTTGGAGATACTTGGAATTTGGTGATACCTTGCATACGTGCTGTGCAGCGGTGATTGGAATGACCCAGGCCTTTGCAAAGCTCAGGCAAGGGGATGGCTAAATTTACACCACATTCCTCTTGCTACTCTGGGTGATTCCACAGCGTATAAAACATGCCCGAATACAGAGTTTCATCTCATTTTTGTTCTCTTCTTAGGAAAAAAAAACGTTAATTGCAGCAACTGTTATAATTCAGAGACCCATTAGCAGGCCATCGTTCTCCTTTGTCTAATTTATACAACAGCCACCACTAATTACACTATTTAATTACATTTTCTTTTGGTACTGTTCCTGGAGGCTCCCCTAACGGCTTCCGATGCGTTAAGACAACTACAGTTGGACTTAATGATCTCAGAAGTATTTTCCCAACCAGGTGATGGTTGGTGTTTAGATGATGGTTGGTTTTTAGATGATGGTTGGTGTTAGTGTTGGTGTTAGTGTTGGGTTATAGGTTGGACTTGATGATCTCAGAGGTCCTTTCCAACCTTATGATACTGTGATACTGTGATGATTCTATGAAAACACAGAAAAAACAAATCCCCAGAGGGGATTTCCTTGCAGCACTGACACCTCCTCATGGTTGTGTCCCACAACCGTGTGACAAACGGATGATTACGGACAGATCACAAACTGAAACAAATCCCAGTTGCAACCCCTGCAGCCTCGAGATCTCACATAAAACAAATCAGCAAAACCACAACAGAGTCAGTTTAGACAAAACAAATCAGCAAACCCTGCCAAAGTCAGTTTTCCAAACTTAAACAAACTAGGGCTTTAACTCTTCACACAGACAACCAGAAATCACACATGGAGGATCCCACAGCAAACTGACATCAAAATCATGATTATGTACCGAAATCCAGATTATATACCAAATATATGAAATTCCAACCCAAAATCCAGATTATATACCAAATTCCAACTTAGGCACCTTTCTAGCCCAACCCTGCAGGGCTTTCATCTCTGGCTTACGAGCAGGCAACTAAACCAAACCAAAAGCCAGATTTAGTTCTTTAATTCTTACCAGTGGAATCCTTTCTCCCGAGATGTGGTTCCGGAGGGGTTGGAAATTCCCCCCCAAGTAGTTCTTCAGTGCTGGCTGGAGCGTCCTTGACCCCCACATACCCAAAATCCTGACAGCAAGTCCCATCTGGGGTTACAAATGATACCAAAAATGCGGGCAAATAAACTCTCTAACATTCATTTTGGAGTTTTAGAGAACAGCTCCTTTATTTCAGTGCTGGACGCAGGAGGGAATGATCCCATCAGCCATGTGCAGCCAGACAAGAGCTGGTTACAGAACATACAACCCGCTTACACGCACGTGTGTAAATTCTCACAGGGATCATAGAATCATAGAATCATCTGGGTTGGAAGAGACCTCCAAGATCATCAAGTCCAACCCTTTGTCCAACGTCCTCGTGATTACTAGATCACGGCACTAATTGCCACATCCAGTCTTATTTTAAAAACCTCCAGGGATGGTGAATCCACCCCCTCTCTGGGCAGGCCATTCCAATGCCTGATTACTTGTTCTGTGAAGAACTTTTTCCTGATATCCAGCCTAAACCTTCCCTGGCAGAATCTAAGCTCATGTGCTCTTGTTCTGTTGCTGGCTGCCTGGGAGAAGAGTCTGACTCCCACCTGTCTACAGCCTCCTTTCAGATAGTTGTAGAGAGCAATGAGGTCACCCCTGAGCCTCCTCTTCTCCAGGCTGAACAACCCCAGCTCCCTCAACCTCTCTTCATAGGACTTGTGCTCCAGTCCCTTCACCAGTTTTGTTGCTCTTCTCTGGACCCGCTCCAGCACCTCAATCTCTTTCTTGAACTGAGGGGCCCAGAGCTGAACACAATACTCAAGGTGTGGCCTCAACAATGCCGAGTACAGGGGAAGGATCACTTCCCTCGCCCTGCTGGCCACACCATTCTTGATGCAGGCCAGGATGCCATTGGCCTTCTTGGCCACCTGGGCAAAATCTCATGCAGATTCCATCACTTTCCAAGGACTAATCTTAATTTTATTATGAACTTCACAACAGCCAAATCTCTGTTCATTAGAGCTTTGAAGCCAGTTCTCTGTCCGCCCTCGAGTTCTTTAGAGAAGAGAAGAAATATTGTCTGGGTATAGCATTATTTTAAACCAGACTCTCAGAAGAACGATCGCTGCCTGTCTGACCTTCACAAATGCTGCCACTTAGATATCACTTACCTGAGGTGAGTTAGAAACCCAATTCTACAGAAAAACAACTCTACTTAAGTCAAAATATTCCAGGTTCTGCAATAGCAATGATTTCTTGCATCAACGGAGGTGGGGACGCCGTGCTCTGCAGAGGAGGGACACGGAGGTGAGAAGGAGTGGCGGGGACGTGCGTCCCCTCCCCCCGTTCGCCCCGCTCACCGCTCTGGGTGTCGAAGGTGACGAGGCAGGCGGTGTCCGCGCGCCGCGGGTCCCACACGCGCACCGAGCCGTCGGCAGAGCAGGACACCAGGCGGTCACCGGCCACGTTGTCCCCAGTGCTTCACCGCAGTGTCCCCATAGCACCCCGTGGAGTCCCCACAGGGTCATAGAATCATGGAATGGTTCGGGTTGGAAGGAACCTAAAAGATGATCCAGTTCCACCTCCCACTGGATCAGGGGCTCCAAGTCCCATCCAACCTGGCCTTGAACCCCTCCAGGGATGGGGCAGCCACTGCTCTGGGCAACCTGTGTCAGGGCCTCCCCACCCTCAGCATGAAGAATTTCTGCCTAATGTCCAATCTAAATCTTTCCCCTTCCAGTTTAAAGCCGTTCCCCCTCATCCTATCACTACAAGCTCTTGTAAATCACCCCTCCCCAGCTTTCCTGGAGCCCCTTCTGGTACTGGAAGGCCCCTATGAGGTCTCTCCGGAGCCTTCTCCTCTCCAGGCTGCACAAGCCCAACTCTCCCAGCCTGTCCTCATACAAGAGGGGCTCCAGCCCTTGCATCACCTCCATGGCCTCCTCAGGACTTGTTCAAACAGTACCATACCTTTCTTATGTTGGAGATTCCAGAACTGGCCACAGGACCCCAGGTGGGGTCTCACCAGAGGGGGACAATCCCCTCCCTGGCCCTGCTGGCCGAGCTGCTTTGGGTGCAGCCCAGGACAGGGTTGGCCCTGGGGGCTGTGAGCGCTCCTTGCCTCACGTCGAGCTTCTCCTCCCCCAGCACCCCAAGTGCTTCTCCCTGGGGCTGCTCCCAATCCATTCTCCCTGTAACTGTGCTTGGAGGTTGCCCTGGCCCAGGTGCAGGACCTTGCCCTTGGCCTTGTTGAGCCTCAGGAGGTCACACAGCCCCACCTCTCTAGCCTGGCCAAGTCCCTCTGGTTGCCATCCCATCCTTCTGGTGTGACCACTGCCCCACTCAGCCCGCATCCTCTCGGGATAGGGTGTCTGTTATCTGGATTAAGAAGTTATCTCTACGTACTCCAGGAGTCTCCTGGATTGCCTACAGCTTGCTGTGCTGCTTTCCCAGCAGATGTCAGGGTGGTTGAAGTCCCCCAGTAGTACGAGAGCTTGTGAGCATGAAGCCTCCTGTAGCTGGAGGAAGGAGTCTTCATCAGCAGGCTCCCCTTCATCAGGTGTCCTGGAGTAGACACCAACCACAAGGCTCTTCTTTTTACTCTCTGTTCTTCCAGACCCCTCTCAGCTTTTGCTGTCACTACTTGGCAACTTCCAGCCCCTCTCGGCTCTTTCTGGTGTCTCTCACCTTTTTCAGGTCCCTCTCAGTTCTTTCCAGCCCCTCTCAATTCTTCCCAAGCTCTCTCAGCTCTTTCCAACTCAGCTCGGCTCTTTCTGTCACTTTCAAGACCCTGTCAGCTATTTCTGGACCTGCTCTGCCCTTTCCAAGCTCTCTCTGTTCTTTCTGGACCCTCTTGGCTCTTTCCACGCATCCTCAGCCCCACTGCATCCCCATGGTGCCCCCACGGTGTCCCCAGGGTCCCCCTTGGGTCACCCTGGAGTCCCCTCCATCCTGCCCTGCTGTGAACCAGCATTCTGCTCGCCCCATGTGCTCCTCTTCAGGTTCTGTTCCCCGCCATCCCTTTGAGTCCCCCTGAGTCCCCTAAAATCATCCAGATCCCCCCCATCCCTGATCAATCCCTGCAGGGATTCCTCACGTTTCTCCTGATTCCCCCCCACCCTGATATCCATGTCCTCCCAGTCCCCTCCAGGGGACACTGGAGACCCTGAGGAGAGCAAGGGGAACATTGGGGGACATTTGGGGACCCAAGGGGATATTGGGAGCTGAGAGGGGGACCTCAGCGGACACTGGGGGTTGGGACGATGCACTCTGTAGGAAAGTGGGGGCCTTGGGGGGACCCTGGGGGACACTGGGGTCTGTAAGGTGACTTCAGGGGACATTGGGGGTTACAGGAAGACCCTGAGGTAGCCAGGGGGACATTGAGGGGCAGCAGGGGGACCTCAGGGGACATTGGGAGGCTGTGAGGGGACCTGGGAGGTGACTCAAGGGGGCAGCCTGGGATCAGGAGGGGCTCCCCAAAGCTACCCCCTCCCCCCAGCCACTGCAACATGGTCCTGGAGAACCTGAAGGAGATGTGGACGGAGGTGCCCAAGAGTGGGAAGGGCAAGAAGAAGTCGTTGAAGCCGGTGAACAAGGACCAAGCATCTCCAAGACGTTCCTGCGCAGTGACATCGTCATCATCGTTGTCCTGCGCAACCCCTCATCGCTGGGAATTAGGGGCCACCCTGGGCCACTTCCTCAGCTCATGGGGTCCCAAAAATCCCTGTCTCGGGGCACCTGGCCACCGCACAGAGCCTCTGCTCGCCACCCCCCCACAGGGACCCCTGTCCTGCCCACCCCCCCCCCATCCCCCAAGGGGTTCAGGGTAGGCTTTTCCCTGAGTGTGGAACTGAGAGGGTGTCCTGTTCCCCCCCAAGCTCTGTGCTCCCACCCCAGGCAATAAAGTTGGTTCCTTCTTGCTTTGTGTCACCATGTGTGGCCTCCCAAGATCAATACCCCCGTGGAATCAATAAACACCCCCCAGAATTGATAAAGCCCCCCTCATATCAACACACAGCTCTGGGATCGATAACACTTCCCTCGGATCAATAAATGGCCCCCGGGGTTGATAACCCCCTCCTCGGATCAATAAATGGTCCCCGGGGTTGATAACCCCCTCCTCGGATCAATAAACACCCCCCTGGATTGATAATCCCCTCCTCGGATCAATAAACACCCCCCTGGATTGATAACCCCTCCTCGGATCAATAAACACCCCCCTGGATTGATAACCCCCTCCTCGGATCAATAAACACCCCCCTGGATTGATAATCCCCTCCTCGGATCAATAAACACCCCCCTGGATTGATAACCCCCTCCTCGGATCAATAAACACCCCCCTGGATTGATAACCCCCTCCTCGGATCAATAAACGTCCCGTGACCGACCCCAAAAATGGGCGGAGCCAGGACTAAAGGGCAGAGAAAACCTTGGCCCCGCCCCTCGCAGTCGCCTTCTCTGGCCACGCCCCCACATGCAGCCTTAGCCAACCAGAGCAGCCGCTGGCACTGGCCCCGCCCCTTTGCCCAGGCACCACTCTCCTCCCGCGTGGACTCCGCCCACCCGAGTCAGAGCCAGCGCCGCCAGGCGCCCCCTTGTGGCCACGCCCCCTCATGGCCACGCCCCCTTATGGCCACGCCCCCCCTCTGTCCACAGCAGCCTGGGACCTCCCCCCCGGGTATGGAACCTCCTGAACTGGGGCCCCCCTGGGTCTGGACCCTCCCAGGGTCCTCTGATCTGGGCCCCCCCCCAGCCGTGTGAACCCCCCCACTTGACACCCGCAGATGGCACCCCCGAAGCTGCCCGTGTTGTGGGGGTGGGGGACACTGCATCCCCCCCACCCAGGTCATTCCCACCCCACCCCGCCCCGTGCCGGGGGGCAATGCGAGGGGCTGGAGGGGG
>JAUMJJ010000729.1:0-35625 GCA_033556795.1 Tapera naevia | reverse complement strand
GGTCTGAGGGGGAGGGGAAGGGGGGATGGGGGGGGAACCTGAGGGAAAATTGAGGAGGGGGGGTGATTTGGGGTCTGAGGGGGAGAAAAGGGGGATGGGGGGGCATTTATGGACCCTGAGGGGGGATTTGGGGCATCTGAGGGGAGGGAAAGGGGTTGGGGGGGATCTGGGGGGATTCCTGAGGGAAAATGGGGGGGGGGGTGGAATTTGGGGGTCTGAGGGGGAGGGAAAGGGGGGATGGGGGGGAACCTGAGGGAAAATGGGGGGGGGGGGATGGGGGGGGGGTGGAATTTGGGGGTCTGAGGGGGAGGGGAAGGAGCTGTGGCACCTCCAAGGAGACCTCTGGGCCCGGGGAGGGGTTTGGGGGGGGGCTGGGGTTAAATTGGGGGTGCAGGGGGGGTTGGGGTCTGAGGGGGAGAGAAAGGGGCTGGAGGGGGGATTTGGGGGGGTCTTGAGGAAAGGGGGGGGGCTGGGGAGAGGGAAGGGGGGTAATTTGGGGTTCTGGGGGAGGAGCATCCCGGGGGGGGTTCCTGAGGGAAAGTGTGGGGGGGTAATTTGGGGGTCTGAGGGGGAGGGAAAGGGACTGGAGGGGGGGGGGAATGTGGGGGGGGTCTTGAGGGAAAGGGGGGGGCTGGGAGAGGGAAAGGGAGTGGGGGGGTGATTTGGGGGGGGTCTTGAGGGAAAGGGGGGGGCTGGGGAGGGGGAAAGGGAGTGGGGGGGTGATTTGGGGGGGGTCTTGAGGGAAAATGGGGGCAACCTGGGGGACAGGGAAGGGGGGGGCAACCTGGAGGTCCGAGGGGGAGGGAAAGGGGTTGGGGGGGAGCATCTGGGGGGGGGGTCCTGAGGGGAAGGGGGGGGTAATTTGGGGGGGAAAAAGGGGTGGTACTGGGGGGGGGGGTCTCCATCCAGATGTTGGGGTCCCAATCTGCCCCCCCCCCTTCTTTCCAGGCCCCCCCGGGGGTCCCCCCTGAGCCCCCTTCACCCCCCCCGAGGAGTCGAGCGCCGAATTCGCCTTCGTGGAGCGGCTGCTGCCCCCCAGCAGGGTCCCTGCGCCCCCCCGCACCCCTCCTACCCCACCCCCTCCGGCTGGAGCCCCCCCGCAGGTCAGGGGGGGCATTAACGGTGCTAATTACCCTGGGGGGGGGTAATTAGCCCATGGGGGGGGTTGTTTATCCCTTGGGGGGGGGGCAATTAGGTCTAGTGGGTAATTATTATTTGTTTTGGGGGGTAACTAATGGTGGCAATTAGCCCCCTGGGGGGGCAATTAACTCAGGTGGGGCAATTAATGAAGGTAATTAGTGGGGTGGGGGGCAGTTACCCCCCCGGGTGGGTAATTACCACAGGTGGGGCAATTAATGAGGTTAATTGGGGGGCAATTAGCCCCCTGGGGGTTAATTACCCCAGGTGGGGCAATTAATGAGGGTAATTGGGGGGACAGTTAACCCCCTGGGGGTTAATTACCCCAGGTGGGACAATTAATGGGGTAATTAGCCGGGGAAGGGCAATTACCTCCCTGGGGGTTAATTACCCCAGGTGGGGCAATTAATTAGGGTAATTGGGGGGGCAATTAGCCCCCTGGGGGAAATTACCCCAAGTGGGGCAATTAATGGGGTAATTAGCTGGGGGAGGGCAATTACTCCCCCTGGGGGTTAATTACCCGAGGTGGGGCAATTAATTAGGGTAATTGGGGGGGCAATTAGCCCCCGGGGGGTTAATTACCCCAGGTGGGGCAATTAATGGGGTAATTAGCTGGGGGAGGGCAATTACCCCCCGGGGGTTAATTACCCCAGGTGGGGCAATTAATGAGGGTAATTGGGGGGTCAATTAACCCCCTGGGGGTTAATTACCCCAGGTGGGGCAATTAATGGGTAATTAGCTGGGGGAGGGTAATTACCCCCCCTGGGGGTTAATTACCCCAGGTGGGGCAATTAATGAGGGTAGTTGAGGGGGACAATTACCCCCTGGGGGGTAATTACCCAGGTGAGGCAATTAATTAGGGTAATTGGGGGGGCAATTAGCCCCCTGGGGGGTAATTACCCCAGGTGGGGCAATTAATGGGGTAATTAGCCGGGAAGGGCAATTACCCCCCCGGGGTTAATTACCCCAGATGGGCAATTAATGAGGTTAATTGGGGGGACAGTTACCCCCTGGGGGTAATTACCCAGGTGGGGCAATTAATTAGGGTAATTGGGGGGGCAATTAGCCCCCTGGGGGGTAATTACCCCAGATGGGGCAATTAATGAGGGTAATTAGTCCGGGGGGGGCAGTAATTGACTCAGGTGGGTGGCAGTTGGTCCTGGGGGGGGGTTATGGGGAGTAATTGGGTATCGTGGGGTAATTAATAGGGGGTATTTAATGGGGCAATTAATGGTGATAATTAGTGCCCAGGGGGGCAGTGAATGGGTAATTAGCCCAGGAGTAATTAATACATGAGAATAGTGTTTGTCTCTTGTGGGAGTCCTATGAGAGACTAATTAGGCCTAGTAGGGTAATTAATAATAGGGATTATTTGCATTATGGGTAATTAATGAGGGTAATTAACCCTAGAGAGTGGTCTTTATCCCTTGTGGGGTATTATGGTGGTGTAATTAAGCCTGGTTGGTAATTAATAGGGGGTACTTGCCTTGTAGGCTAACTAATGGGGTAATGAGTCCCCTGGGGGGGGGTAATTAGACCCATGGGGCAATTAATGGAAGTAATTAGTCCCTGGAGGGGGGAACAAGGGAGATATGGGCTTTTACTCCCAGTAAGGAGCTTTTTTTACTCCTAAGAGGGTAATTAATGAGGGCAATTAGTGCTGTGGGGTGCTAATTACCCTCAGGGGTGTTAATTATTCCCATGAGAGTGTTAATTACCCCGGGGGGGGTGTTAATTACCCCAAGGGGGGGGCAAAAAGGGTGATGTTTACCCCCAGAGACCAATTTTGTTCCCAGTAGGGATTTTTTTTATGCTTAAGGGTGTAATGAATGCCAACAATTAATTCTGTGTGGTGTTAATTAGCTTGAAAGGATTAATTATCTCTATAGGGGGATTAATTACCTCCAGGGGGGTGTTAATTACCCTAAGGGGGGGGCAAAAAGGGTGATGTTTATCCCCCAGAGACCAATTTTGCTCCCAGTAGGGATTTTTTTATGCTTAAGGGTGTAATGAATGCAACAATTAATTCTGTGGGGTGTTAATTAGCTTGGAAGGATTAATTATCTCTATAGGAGGATTAATTATCTCTATAGGGGGATTAATTACCTCCGGGGGGTGTTAATTACCCTAAGGGGGGGCAACGAGGGTGATGTTTATCCCCCGAGAACGACTTTGCTCCCAGTGGGGTGGTTTTTTTTACCCCTTGGGGGGGGAATTAATGGTTGTAATTAACCCTGGGGGTTGTTAATGACTTTGGGGGGGGTTGTTAATTGTGGGGGTGCCCCGCAGACCCCCCCCCGGCGCTGCTCTACTTCGTGGGGCGCTCGAGGCACCACAACCTCCCCGTGTACGAGCGCACGGCCAAGGGCAACCGGAAACTCACCGAGCTGCGGCGCCTGCGCGGCGACCTCTGGGTATGGGGGGGGGAATTGGGGGGCTGGGGGGGAATTGGGGGGGTTTGGGGGGGTTTGAGGGGGCTGGGGGGTGAATTGGGGGTGCAGGGGGGTAAATGGGGGTGCAGGGGGTTGGGGGAGAGGGACCTGACGGAGCTGCGGCGCCTGCGCGGCGACCTCTGGGTATGGGGGGGGGAATTGGGGGGCTGGGGGGGAATTGGGGGGATTTGGGGGGCTGGGGGGTGAATTGGGGGGGGCTGGGGGGGTTTGAGGGAGCTAGGGGGTGAATTGGGGGGGGTTTGGGGGGGCTGGGGGGTAAATTGGGGGTGCAGGGGGGTAAATTGAGGTGCAGGGGGGTGGGGGAGAGGGACCTGACGGAGCTGCGGCGCCTGCGCGGCGACCTCTGGGTACGGGGGGGGGAATTGGGGGGCTGGGGGGGAATTGGGGGGGGGCTGGGGGGGGTTTGAGGGAGCTAGGGGGTGAATTGGGGGGGGTTTGGGGGGACTGGGGGGTAAATTGGGGGTGCAGGGGGGTAAATTGAGGTGCAGGGGGGTGGGGGAGAGGGACCTGATGGAGCTGCGGCGCCTGTGTGGCGACCTCTGGGTACGGGGGGGGTGAATTGGGGGGCTGGGGGGGAATTGGGGGGGGCTGGGGGGGTTTGAGGGGGCTGGGGGGTGAATTGGGGGGGGGTTGGGGGGGCTGGGGGGTGAATTGGGGGTGCAGGGGGTAAATTGGGGTGCAGGGGGTTGGGGGAGAGGGACCTGATGGAGCTGCGGCGCCTGCGCGGCGACCTCTGGGTATGGGGGGGGGAATTGGGGGGCTGGGGGTGAATTGGGGGGGTTTGGGGGGGGCTGGGGGGTGAATTGGGGGTGCAGGGGGGTGAATTGGGGGTGCAGGGGGGTAAATTGGGGGTGCAGGGGGGTGGGGGAGAGGGACCTGACGGAGCTGCGGCGCCTGCGCGGCGACCTCTGGGTACGGGGGGGGGAATTGGGGGGCTGGGGGTGAATTGGGGGGGTTTGGGGGGGGCTGGGGGGTGAATTGGGGGGGGGTTGGGGGGGCTGGGGGGTAAATTGGGGGTGCAGGGGGGTAAATTGAGGTGCAGGGGGGTGGGGGAGAGGGACCTGATGGAGCTGCGGCGCCTGCGTGGCGACCTCTGGGTATGGGGGGGGGGAATTGGGGGGCTGGGGGGGAATTGGGGGGGGGCTGGGGGGGGTTTGAGGGGGCTGGTGGGTGAATTGGGGAGGGTTTGGGGGGGCTGGGGGGTGAATTGGGGGTGCAGGGGGTAAATTGGGGTGCAGGGGGTTGGGGGAGAGGGACCTGATGGAGCTGCGGCGCCTGCGCAGGGACCTCTGGGTATGGGGGGGGGAATTGGGGGGTATTTGGGGGGCTGGGGGGTGAATTGGGGGGGGTTTGGGGGGGCTGGGGGGTAAATTGGGGGTGCAGGGGGGTGGGGGAGAGGGACCTGACGGAGCTGTGGCGACCTCTGGGTATGGGGGGGTGAATTGGGGGGGGCTGGGGGGTAAATTGGGGTGCAAGGGGGGGTAAATTGTGGGTGCAGCGGGGGATTGGGGGGGCCAGGGGGTAAATTGGGGGTGCAGGGGGGGGTTTGGGGGAGCAGGGGGGTAAACTGAGGGACTGTGTGTGGGGGAAACTGAGCATGGGGGGCTAAATTGGGGGTTTGGGGGGGGCTGGGGGGTAAATTGGGGGTGCAGGGGGGGTGCAGGGAGGGATTTGGGGGTGCTCAGGGCTTGCCTTTCCCCCCCTCTTTGGGGGTGCAGGGTTTTGGGGTGCTTGGGGTGTCTCCCCCCCCCCTTTTTGTCCTTCCCCGGGCGCTGGAGCAGGAGGTGGGGGGTGGATTTGGGGGTGCAGGGGGGGCAGTTAGGGGTGGATTTAGGGGTGCAGGGTTTTGGGGTGCTGAGGGTTCCCCTCTCTTCCCCCCCCTCAGGTGCTGGAGGGGGAGCTGCGGGCGGATTTGGGGGTGCAGGACGTGCAGGTGAACGAGGTGACGGGGTCCCTGCTCCTGCGGGGCCACTGCGGGGCCCAGCTCCGGGAGTGGCTGCTGAGGAAGGGCTTCTAGCACCCCAAAACTCGAGGGGGGCACCCCAAAACTCGAGGGGGGCACCCCAAAACCCAGGGGAACCCCAAAATCGGGTGGGGGAGCCCAAAGTTGGGGGCTTAGGAGGGGTTGTAGCCCCTAAAATAGAAGCAGGAAACGGCCTTAAGGTGGAGTTGGTGGTGATTGTGAGCAGGGGGGACCCCAAAAATGGGGTGGGGGGACCCTAAAATTTGGGGGGGACCCCAAAAATGGATGGGGGAGCCCCAAAATTGGGGGTTGGAGTGGTTGCATGTGTGAAATAGAGGCAAGAAATGGCCTTGAAGTGGAGTCGGTGGTGATTGTGGGCAGGGGGGACCCCAAAAATGGGGTGGGGGGGGCCTTCAAAAGCAACAGGGAACCCCAAAAGTGGACTTGAACCCCCTTTTATGTGGGAGAAGCTCCCCAAAATGAGACCTAAAGTGATCCCGTGAGGTGGGGGGACCCCAAAACTGACTCAATCCCCTCAAAGGCAATGGGGAACCCCAAAAATGGACTTGAACCCCCTTTTATGTAGAAGAAGCTCCCCGAAATGAGACCTGAAGCTGCTCCCATAAAGTGGGGGGACCCCAAAACAGAGCCAAATCCCCTCAAAAGCAATGGGGAACCCCAAAAATGTCTCAAATCCCCTCAAAATCAAGAGGGAACCCCCAAAATGGACTTGAACCCCCTTTATGTGGAAGAAGCTCCCCGAAATGAGACCTAAAGCTGCTCCCATGAGGTGGAGGGACCCCAAAACTGACTCAATCCCCTCAAAGGCAATGGGGAACCCCAAAAGTGGACTTGAGCCCCCTTTTATGTAGAAGAAGCTCCCTGAAACAAGACCTGAAGCTGCTCCCATAAAGTGGGGGGACCCCAAAACAGAGTGAAACTCCCTCAAAAGCAAGAGGGAACCCCAAAAATGGACTTGAACCCCCTTTATGTGGAAGAAGCTCCCCAAAATGAGACCTAAAGCTGCTCCCATGAGGTTGGAGGGACCCCAAAACTGACTCAATCCCCTCAAAATCAAGAGGGAACCCCAAAAATGGACTTCAACCCCCTTTATGTGGAAGAAGCTCCCCAAAATGAGACCCCAAGCTGCTCCCATAAAGTGGGGGGACCCCAAAACAGAGCCAAATCCCCTCAAAAGCAACGGGGAGCCCCAAAAATGTCTCAAATCCCCTCAAAATCAAGAGGGAACCCCAAAAATGGACTTGAACTCCCTTTATGTGGAAGAAGCTCCCCAAAATGAGACCTAAAGCTGCTCCCATAAAGTGGGGGGACCCCAAAACAGAGCCAATTCCCCTCAAAAGCAATGGGGAACCCCAAAAATGTCTCAAATCCCCTCAAAATCAAGAGGGAACCCCAAAAGTGGACTTGAACCCCCTTTATGTGGAAGAAGCTCCCCGAAATGAGACCTAAAGCTGCTCCCATAAAGTGGGGGGACCCCAAAACAGAGCCAATTCCCCTCAAAAGCAATGGGGAACCCCAAAAATGTCTCAAATCCCCTCAAAATCAAGAGGGAACCCCAAAAGTGGACTTGAACCCCCTTTATGTGGAAGAAGCTCCCCGAAATGAGACCCCAAGCTGCTCCCATGAGTTTGGGGGGACCCCAAAACTGACTCAATCCCCTCAAAGGCAATGGGGAACCCCAAAAGTGGACTTGAACCCCCTTTTATGTAGAAGAAGCTCCCTGAAACGAGACCTGAAGCTGCTCCCATAAAGTGGGGGGACCCCAAAACAGAGTGAAACTCCCTCAAAAGCAATGGGGAACCCCAAAAATGGACTTGAACCCCCTTTATGTGGAAGAAGCTCCCCAAAATGAGATCCCAAGCTGCTCCCATAAAGTGGGGGGACCCCAAAACAGAGCCAAATCCCCTCAAAAGCAATGGGGAACCCCAAAAATGTCTCAAATCCCCTCAAAATCAAGAGGGAACCCCAAAAATGGACTTGAACCCCCTTTATGTGGAAGAAGCTCCCCAAAATGAGACCTAAAGCTGCTCCCATGAGGTGGAGGGACCCCAAAACTGACTCAATCCCCTCAAAATCAAGAGGGAACCCCAAAAATGGACTTGAACCCCCTTTTATGTGGAAGAAGCTCCCCAAAATGAGACCTAAAGCTGCTCCCATGAGGTTGGGGGGACCCCAAAACTGACTCAATCCCCTCAAAATCAAGAGGGAACCCCAAAAATGGACTTCAACCCCCTTTTATGTGGAAGAAGCTCCCCGAAATGAGACCTGAAGCTGCTCCCATGAGGTGGGGGGACCCCAAAACTGACTCAATCCCCTCAAAAGCAATGGGGAACCCCAAAAATGTCTCAAATCCCCTCAAAATCAAGAGGGAACCCCAAAAATGGACTTGAACCCCCTTTTATGTGGAAGAAGCTCCCCGAAACGTGACCTGAAGCTCCTCCCCCGAGGCGGGGGGACCCCAAAACAGCCCCTCCTTACCTGTAACCCCCAACCTGTCTCCCCCTGAACCCCAATAAACGCTGCCGGTGCCTCGGTGCCGCCTCCTCCTTTATTTACATCCCCCCCCCAGGGTGGGGAGGGGGCAAAAAATGTACAGAAAAGGGTTTTTTTTGGGGTGTTAAAAAAAGGGGTTCTGGGGGTGCCGGGGGGTCCGGGCTCAGCTCTGCGAGTAGTACTGGTTGTAGTTCCAGGAGCTCTGGTAGCCGTAGGCGCCGTAACCGTGCTGGGGGTGGAAAAAGGGGGGCTCTGAGTACGGCCCCAGGGCCCCCCCAGTGCTCCCAGTGCTCCCAGTGCCCCCCCTCACCTGGTACCAGTAGCTGTAGGGGCTGGAGGCCACGTCCCCCCCCGAGGAGGAGAAGTTGAGGGGGCCCAGGAGCGCGGCCGCCTCGTCCGGGCGAAGGCGTTTGTCGTCGGGTTCGTCGGAGCTGGGGGGGGAATGGGGAAAATTGGGGGGGAATTGGGGGGGAAATCGGGGGGGAGTGGGGGAAATTGAGGAGAAATTGGGGGGAATGGGGAGAAATCGGGGGAAATTGGGGACAAATTGGGGGGAATGGAGAGAAATCGGGGGGAAATGGGGGGAATTGGGGACAAATTGGGGGGAATGGGGAGAAATTGGGGGGAAATCGGGGGGGAATGGGGGAAATTGAGGAGAAATTGGGGAATGAGGAGAAATTGGGAAAATTGGGGGGAAATGGGGAGAAATAGGGGGGGAATTTGGGAGAAATTGGGGGAATGCGGAGAAATTGGAGGAAATGGGGGGAAATTGGAGGGAAGTGGGGAGAAATTGGGAAAATTTGGGGGGGAAATGGGGAGAAATTGGGAAAATTGGGGGGAAAATGGGGAGTAATTGGGGGAATGGGGAGAAATTGGGGAAATTTGGAGGGAAATGGGGAGAAATTGGGGGGAAATGGGGAGAAATTGGGAAAATTGGAGGGAAGTGGGGAGAAATTGGGAAAATTTGGGGGGAATGGGGAGAAACCGGGGAAAGTGGGAAATGGGAAGAAATTTGGGGGGGAAACAGGAAGAAATTGAGGAGTTGGGAGAAATTGGAGGGAAATTGGGATAAAATGGGAAAATTGGGGAGAAAAAGGGGGAAAATTGAGATAATGTAGGGAAAATTAGGTATAATTGGAGGATAACGAGGAGAAATTGAGATAAAGGGTCAAAACTGGGGCATAAAGGGGGGGAGATTGGGATAAAATGGGCAAAACCGTGAGGATGAAGGGAAAAAAATGGGATAAAATGGGCAAAACTGAGGATAAAGGGGTGAAAATTTGGATAAAATGGGCAAGATCAGGATGGAATGGGCAAAATTGGGGGAATAAGGGGGGGGAATTTGGATAAAATGGGTAAAATCAGGCTAAAATAAACAAAATTGTAAGGATAAAGGGGGAATTTGGGTAAAATGGGCAAAATTTGGCTAAATGGGCAAAATTGTGAGGATAATGGGCAAAACTGTGAGGATAAAGGGGAAAATTGGGATAAAATGGGCAAGATCGGGATAAAATGGGCAAAATTGGGGATTAAGGGAGGGAAATTTGGCTAAAATGGGCAAAATTTGGCTAAAATGGGTAAAAATTGCAAGGATAAAGGGAAATTGGATGAAATGGGATAAAATGGGCAAAATTGTGAGGCTAAAGGGGAAAATTGGGATAAAATGGGAAAAAATGGGATAAAATGAGCAAACCTGTGGGGATAAAGGGGAAAATTGGGCTAAAATGGGCAAAATTGTGAGGATAAAGGGGGGAAAATTGGATAAAATGGGAAAAAAAATGGGATAAAATGAGCAAACTGTGGGGATAAAGGGGAAAATTGGGCTAAAATGTGCACAATTGTGAGGATAAAGGGGAAATTGGACAAAATGGGAAAAGTTTGGCTAAAATGGGCCAAATTGTGAGGATAAAGGGGAAAATTGGGCTAAAATGGGCAAAATTGTGAGGATAAAGGGGGGAAAATTGGACAAAATGGGAAAAATTTGGCTACAATGGGCCAAATTGCGAGGATAAAGGGGAAAATTGGGCTAAAATGGGCAAAATTGTGAGGATAAAGGGGGGAAAATTGGACAAAATGGGAAAAATTAGGATAAAATGGGCAAAAGTGTGAGGATAAAGGGGAAATTGGACAAAATGGGAAAAATTGGGCTAAAATGGGCAAAACTGTGAGGATAAAGGGGAAAATTGGATAAAATGGGAAATAAATGGGATAAAATGAGCAAACCTGTGGGGATAAAGGGGAAAATTGGGCTAAAATGGGCAAAATTGTGAGGATAAAGGGGAAAAATGGGCTAAAATGGGCTAAAATGAACAAAACTATGAGGATAAAGGGCAAAATTTGGCTAAAATGGGCAAACTTTTGAGGATAAAGGGGGAAAATTTAGCTAAAATGGGCAAAGTAGGTGGGATAAGGGGGGGAGGAAGGGTGGTGGGGGTGGAGGAGGAGATCTGGGGGGGTCCTGGGGGCAGCAGGGGGGGTGGAAAGGGGGCGAAAGGGGGGTCTCTCACCCGTTCTCGGGGGCCCTCTTGCGCGCCGCGTGCTGCTTCAGGATCCGCTGGTGCTCGTCGTAGGCCGTCAGCAGGCTGAGGGGGGGGTCAGCAATTGAAGGGGGGGGGGGTCAGGTCCCTTTTTGGCCCCCCTCTGGCATTTTTAGGGTGGTTTAACCCCTTTTTTAACCCCCCCCCCACTCTCCAGCTCCAAACCTGTGGATGCTGGAGCCGAAGTCCTCGAGGAACTCGACGCGGCGCTGGGAGAAGAGGAGTTTGGCCTCGTCGGGGAGGGGGCTGCGCAGCGCCCGCTCGAAGCACCGCAAGGTGTTGCCTTCGTTCTGCCGCACGTCGGCCCCGAATTCCATCTCCAGGAGGTTGGCGTGGAGCCGCGCGTTGTCCTGCACCCGGAGCCACCA
This sequence comes from Tapera naevia, assembly GCA_033556795.1. NCBI lineage: Eukaryota > Metazoa > Chordata > Aves > Cuculiformes > Neomorphidae > Tapera > Tapera naevia. The sequence goes on along the minus strand of JAUMJJ010000729.1, from coordinate 24,653 downwards.
CACGTCAAGAAGGGGGGGGGGGAACCCCAAAAACGGGGCGTGGGAGGGGTCCCACGGGGGTTTGGGGGGCCCAGAGCAAAGATATTGGGGTCCCAGTGGGGTTTGGGGGACCCAGAGTGAGGTTATTGGGGTCCCAGTGGGGTTTGGGGGACCCAGAGCAAAGTTATTGGGGTCCCAGTGGGGTTTGGGGGGCCCTGGCTGAGGTTATTGGGGTCCCAGTGGGGTTTGGGGGACCCAGAGTGAGGTTATGGGGGTCCCACTGGCGTTTGGGGGACCCAGAGCAAAGTTATTGGGGTCCCAGTGGGGTTTGGGGGGCCCTGGCTGAGGTTATTGGGGTCCCAGTGGGGTTTGGGGGACCCAGAGTGAGGTTATTGGGGTCCCAGTGGGGTTTTGGGGACCCTGGCTGAGGTTATGGGGGTCCCAGTGGGGTTTGGGGGGCCCAGAATGAGGTTATTGGGGTCTCAGTGGCGTTTGGGGGACCCAGAGTGAGGTTATTGGGGTCCCAGTGGGGTTTGGGGGGCCCTGGCTGAGGTTATGGGGGTCCCACAGGGGTTTGGGGGACCCAGAGTGAGGTTATGGGGTCCCCAAGGGGTTTTGGGGAACCCCCCCCCATAAGGTTATGGGGACCTTCTCCCCAGGGATTTCCCCCAGGGATCTCCCCAGGGCCTTCTCCTCCAGGGATCTCCCCAGGAATCTCCTCAGGAATCTCCCCAGGGATTTCCTCCAAGGACCTCCCCAGGGCCTTCTCCCCAGGGATCTCCCAAGGGTTTTCCCCCAGGGATCTCCTCCAGGGATCTCCCCCAGGGCCCTCCCCAGGGCCTTCTCCCCCAGGGATCTCCCCAGGGATCTCCCCAGAGTTTTCCTCCAGGGATCTCCCCCAGGGCCTTCTCCCCCAGGGCCCTCCCCAGGGCCTTCTCCCCCAGGGCCCTCCCCAGGGATCTCCCCAGGGATCTCCCCAGGGATCTCCTCCAGGGCCCTCCCCAGGGCCTTCTCCTCCAGGGATCTCCCCCAGGGATCTCCCCAGGGTTTTCCCCCAGGGATCTCCTCCAGGGATCTCCCCCAGGGCCCTCCCCAGGGATCTCTCCAGGGCCCTCCCCAGGGCCTTCTCCCCCAGGGATCTCCCCAGGGTTTTCCCCCAGGGATCTCCCCAGGGATCTCCTCCAGGGCCCTCCCGAGGGCCTTCTCCCCCAGGGATCTCCCCAGGGATCTCTCTCCCCAGGGATCTCTCTCCCCAGGGGTCTCCTCCAGGGATCTCCCCCAGGGCCCTCCCCAGGGATCTCCCCAGGGATCTCCCCAGGGCCTTCTCCCCCAGGGCCCTCCCCAGGGCCTTCTCCCCCAGGGATCTCTCTCCCCAGGGATCTCCCCAGGGCCTTCTCCCCCAGGGATCTCCCCAGGGTTTTCCCCCAGGGATCTTCTCCAGGGATCTCCCCAGGGATCTCCCCAGGGCCTTCTCCCCCAGGGCCCTCCCCAGGGCCTTCTCCCCCAGGGATCTCCCCAGGGATCTCTCCAGGGCCCTCCCCAGGGCCTTCTCCCCCAGGGATCTCCCCAGGGTTTTCCCCCAGGGATCTCTCTCCCCAGGGGTCTCCTCCAGGGATCTCCCCCAGGGCCCTCCCCAGGGATCTCTCCAGGGCCCTCCCCAGGGCCTTCTCCCCCAGGGATCTCCCCAGGGTTTTCCCCCAGGGATCTCCTCCAGGGATCTCCCCCAGGGCCCTCCCCAGGGATCTCCCCAGGGATCTCCCCAGGGCCTTCTCCCCCAGGGCCCTCCCCAGGGCCTTCTTCCCCAGGGATCTCTCTCCCCAGGGATCTCCCCAGGGCCCTCCCCAGGGCCTTCTTCCCCAGGGATCTCTCTCCCCAGGGATCTCCCCAGGGATCTCCTCCAGGGCCCTCCCCAGGGCCTTCTTCCCCAGGGATCTCTCTCCTCCAGGGATCTCCCCAGGGCCCTGCCCCGGGTCCCCCGGCAGCTGTGGCCGGATCCTCTCACCGGCTCCTTCTCGAGGGCCTCCACCAGCACCCTGCGGGCCTTGCCCAGGTTCTTCTGCACCTTGCACGCCTGCCGCGCCAGCTTGACGGCGTAGAAGGAGGCGAGGGGCAGCCCCTCGTTGGCCCTCATGGCCTCCAGCAGCAGCGCCTCCGCCTCGCCCAGGTGCCCGTGGCGCCGCTCCAGGCTGACGCGGCGCAGCCGCACCATGGCCAGCCCCGGCACCGCCTCCTCGAAGCAGCGCAGGATGCGGCGCGCCTCCTCCACGTTCCCTGGACAAGGGGGATTGGGAGGGGGGAAAGGAAGGAAAAGGGGGTGACTTTAGGGGGTTACGGGGTGGCTGCGGCAGTTTGAGGGGGCCCTGGGGTGGTTTGAGGGGGCTTTTGGGCAGTTTAGGGGGCCCTGGGGCATTTTGAGGGGTCCCTGGGGCAGTTTCAGGGGGCCTTGGGGTGGTTTGAGGGGTCCCTGGGGCAGTCTGAGGGTCCCTGGGGCAGTTTAAGGGGCCTTGGGGTGGTTTCAGGGGGTCCTGGGGCGGTTTGAGGGGTCCCTGGGGCAGTCTGAGGGGCTCCAGGCTGACGCGGCGCAGCCGCACCATGGCCAGCCCCGGCACCGCCTCCTCAAAGCAGCGCAGGATGCGGCGCGCCTCCTCCACGTTCCCTGGACATGGGGATTGGGGGGGGGGAAAGGAATGAAAAGGGGGTGACTTTAGGGGGTTACGGGGGGTTACGGGGGGAATTGCAGTGGTTTGAGGGGGTCCTGGGGCGGTTTGAGGGGGCTTGAGGTGGTTTGAGGGGTCCTTGGAGTGGCTCGAGGGGGCCTTGGGGCACTTTTGAGGGGGCCTTGGGGCAGTTTGAGGGGGTCTTGGGGTGGTTTGAGGGGTCCCTGGGGCACTTGAGGGGGCTTTTGGGCAGTTTGAGGGGGCCTTGGGGTGGTTTGAGGGGTCCCTGGGGCAGTTTCAGGGGCCCTGGGGCAGTTTAAGGGGCCTTGGGGTGGTTTGAGGGGTCCCTGGGGTGGTTTGAGGGGGCTTTTGGGCAGTTTAGGGGGCCCTGGGGCATTTTGAGGGGTCCCTGGGGCAGTCTGAGGGTCCCTGGGGCAGTTTAAGGGGGCTTGGGGTGGTTTCAGGGGGTCTTGGGGCAGTTTGAGGGGGCTTGAGGTGGTTTGAGGGGTCCTTGGAGTGGCTCGAGGGGGCCTTGGGACACTGAGGGGGCCTTGGGGCACTTTGAGGGGGCCTTGGGGTGGTTTGAGGGGTCCCTGGGGCAGTTTAAGGGGCCTTGCGGTGGTTTGAGGGGTCCTTGGAGTGGCTTGAGGGGGCCTTGGGGCATTTTGAGGGGTCCCTGGGGCAGTTTCAGGGGCCTTGGGGTGGTTTGAGGGGTCCTTGGAGTGGCTTGAGGGGGCCATGGGACACTCTGAGGGGTCCCTGGGGTGGCTCGAGGGGGCCTTGGGGCAGTTTGAGGGGTCCCTGGGGTGGCTCGAGGGGGCCTTGGGGCATTTTGAGGGGGCCACAGGACACTTTGAGGGGGCCCTGGGGCGGTTTGAGGGGTCCCTGGGGTACTTGAGGGGGCTTTTGGGCAGTTTGAGGGGTCCCTGGGGCAGTTTGAGGGGGCTTTTGGGCAGTTTGAGGGGGCCCTGGGGCAGTCTGAGGGGTCCTTTCAGCGGTCTGAGGGGCCTTGGGGTGGTTTGGGGGTACCCGAGGGAATTAAAGGGGGTCTTTGGGGTGGTTACGGGGGTGCCTGGGGTGGTTTGGGGGTCCCTGGGGCAGTTTTGGGGGTCCTTGGGGTGGTTTGGGGACCCTCAGGGGGATTAAAGGGGGTCTGGGGGGTCTCTGGGGTGGTTGTGGCATCTCAGCTTAAAACCAAACATCTTGGGGTGAAAACGTGTCATTTCAGGCAAAATAAATGGCTTTTTGAGGTAAAATGTTTCAATTCAGTCAAAACAAAGACCATTTTGAGGTGAAAAGTGTGGTTTCTGTCAAAAAAGGCTCATTTGGGGGCAAAACTGAGGCATTTCGGCCCAAAACCTGAGCATTTTGGGGCATTTCAGCCCAAAATCTGACCATTTGGGGGCATTTCCGCCCGAAAGCTGAGCATTTTGGGGCATTTGAGCCTGAAACCTGAGCATTTTGGGGCCTTTAACCTGAAATCTAACATTTCGGGGCATTTCAGCCCCAAACCTGAGCATTTTGAGGTATTTCAGCCCAAGATCTGAGCATTTTGGGGGCTTTTAGCCTGAAATCTAAACATTTTTGGGCATTTCAGACCCAAACATGAGCATTTTGGGGAATTTGAGCCTGAAACCTGAGCATTTTGGGGCATTTTAGCCTGAAATCTGACCATTTTGGGGCATTTCAGCCCGAGATCTGAGTATTTTGGGGCATTTCAGCCTGAAACATGAGCATTTTGGAGCCTTTCAGCCCCAAATCTGACCATTTTGGGGTATTTCAGCCCCAAACCTGACCATTTTGAGGCATTTCAGCCCGAGATCTGACCATTTTGGGGACCTTTTAGCCTGAAATCTAAACATTTTGGGGCATTTCAGCCCCAAACCTGAGCATTTTGAGGCATTTCAGCCCGAGATCTGTCCATTTTGGGGACCTTTTAGCCTGAAATCTAAACATTTTGAGGCATTTCAGCCCAAAATCTGACCATTTTGGGACATTTCAGCCTGAAACCTGAGCACTTTGGGGGCTTTTAGCCTGAAATCTAAACATTTTGGGGCATTTCAGCCCCAAACCTGACCATTTTGGGGTATTTCAGCCTGAAATCTAAACATTTTGGGGTTATTTCAGCCCCAAACCTGGCCATTTTGGGGCCTTTAAGCCTGAAACCTAAACATTTTGAGGCATTTCAGCCCAAAATCTGACCATTTTGGGGCATTTCAGCCCCAAACCTGAACATTTTTGGGCCTTTAAGCCTGAAACCTAAACATTTTGAGGCATTTCAGCCCAAAATCTGACCATTTTGGGGTATTTCAGCCCCAAACCTGAGCATTTTGAGGCATTTCAGCCCGAGATCTGACCATTTTGGGGACCTTTTAGCCTGAAATCTAAACATTTTGAGGCATTTCAGCCCAAAATCTGACCATTTTGGGACATTTCAGCCTGAAATCTAAACATTTTGAGGCATTTCAGCCCCAAACCTGACCATTTTGGGGCCTTTAAGCCTGAAACCTAAACATTTTGAGGCATTTCAGCCCAAAATCTGACCATTTTGGGACATTTCAGCCTGAAACCTGAGCATTTTGGGGCCTTTTAGCCTGAAATCTAAACATTTTGGGGCATTTCAGCCCAAAATCTGACCATTTTGGGACATTTCAGCCTGAAATCTAAACATTTTGGGGTTATTTCAGCCCCAAACCTGAGCATTTTGGGGCCTTTAAGCCTGAAACCTAAACATTTTGAGGCATTTCAGCCCAAAATCTGACCATTTTGGGACATTTCAGCCTGAAATCTAAACATTTTGAGGCATTTCAGCCCCAAACCTGACCATTTTGGGGCCTTTAAGCCTGAAACCTAAACATTTTGAGGCATTTCAGCCCAAAATCTGACCATTTTGGGGCATTTCAGCCGGAAACCTGAGCACTTTGGGGCCTTTTAGCCTGAAATCTAAACATTTGGGGGCATTTCAGCCCGAAACCTGACCATTTTGGGGTATTTCAGCCTGAAATCTAAACATTTTGGGGTTATTTCAGCCCCAAACCTGACCATTTTGGGGCCTTTAAGCCTGAAACCTAAACATTTTGAGGCATTTCAGCCCAAAATCTGACCATTTTGGGACATTTCAGCCTGAAACCTGAGCACTTTGGGGTATTTCAGCCTGAAATCTAAACATTTTGGGGTATTTCAGCCCCAAACCTGACCATTTTTAAGGCATTTCAGCCTGAAATCTAAACATTTTGGGGTTATTTCAGCCCCAAACCTGACCATTTTGGGGCCTTTAAGCCTGAAACCTAAACATTTTGAGGCATTTCAGCCCAAAATCTGACCATTTTGGGGCATTTCCGCCCGAAAGCTGAGCATTTTGGGGCATTTGAGCCTGAAACCTGAGCATTTTGGGGCCTTTAACCTGAAATCTAACATTTTGGGGCATTTCAGCCCCAAACCTGAGCATTTTGAGGTATTTCAGCCCAAGATCTGAGCATTTTGGGGGCTTTTAGCCTGAAATCTAAACATTTTTGGGCATTTCAGACCCAAACATGAGCATTTTGGGGAATTTGAGCCTGAAACCTGAGCATTTTGGGGCATTTTAGCCTGAAATCTGACCATTTTGGGGCATTTCAGCCCGAGATCTGAGTATTTTGGGGCATTTCAGCCTGAAACATGAGCATTTTGGAGCCTTTCAGCCCCAAATCTGACCATTTTGGGGTATTTCAGCCCCAAACCTGACCATTTTGAGGCATTTCAGCCCGAGATCTGACCATTTTGGGGACCTTTTAGCCTGAAATCTAAACATTTTGGGGCATTTCAGCCCCAAACCTGAGCATTTTGAGGCATTTCAGCCCGAGATCTGTCCATTTTGGGGACCTTTTAGCCTGAAATCTAAACATTTTGAGGCATTTCAGCCCAAAATCTGACCATTTTGGGACATTTCAGCCTGAAACCTGAGCACTTTGGGGGCTTTTAGCCTGAAATCTAAACATTTTGGGGCATTTCAGCCCCAAACCTGACCATTTTGGGGTATTTCAGCCTGAAATCTAAACATTTTGGGGTTATTTCAGCCCCAAACCTGGCCATTTTGGGGCCTTTAAGCCTGAAACCTAAACATTTTGAGGCATTTCAGCCCAAAATCTGACCATTTTGGGGCATTTCAGCCCCAAACCTGAACATTTTTGGGCCTTTAAGCCTGAAACCTAAACATTTTGAGGCATTTCAGCCCAAAATCTGACCATTTTGGGGTATTTCAGCCCCAAACCTGAGCATTTTGAGGCATTTCAGCCCGAGATCTGACCATTTTGGGGACCTTTTAGCCTGAAATCTAAACATTTTGAGGCATTTCAGCCCAAAATCTGACCATTTTGGGACATTTCAGCCTGAAATCTAAACATTTTGAGGCATTTCAGCCCCAAACCTGACCATTTTGGGGCCTTTAAGCCTGAAACCTAAACATTTTGAGGCATTTCAGCCCAAAATCTGACCATTTTGGGACATTTCAGCCTGAAATCTAAACATTTTGAGGCATTTCAGCCCCAAACCTGACCATTTTGGGGCCTTTAAGCCTGAAACCTAAACATTTTGAGGCATTTCAGCCCAAAATCTGACCATTTTGGGGCATTTCAGCCGGAAACCTGAGCACTTTGGGGCCTTTTAGCCTGAAATCTAAACATTTGGGGGCATTTCAGCCCGAAACCTGACCATTTTGGGGTATTTCAGCCTGAAATCTAAACATTTTGGGGTTATTTCAGCCCCAAACCTGACCATTTTGGGGCCTTTAAGCCTGAAACCTAAACATTTTGAGGCATTTCAGCCCAAAATCTGACCATTTTGGGACATTTCAGCCTGAAATCTAAACATTTTGAGGCATTTCAGCCCCAAACCTGACCATTTTGGGGCCTTTAAGCCTGAAACCTAAACATTTTGAGGCATTTCAGCCCAAAATCTGACCATTTTGGGACATTTCAGCCTGAAACCTGAGCACTTTGGGGTATTTCAGCCTGAAATCTAAACATTTTGGGGTATTTCAGCCCCAAACCTGACCATTTTTAAGGCATTTCAGCCTGAAATCTAAACATTTTGGGGTTATTTCAGCCCCAAACCTGACCATTTTGGGGCCTTTAAGCCTGAAACCTAAACATTTTGAGGCATTTCAGCCCAAAATCTGACCATTTTGGGGCATTTCAGCCCCAAACCTGAGCATTTTGAGGCATTTCAGCCCGAGATCTGACCATTTTGGGGAACTTTTAGCTTGAAATCTAAACATTTTGGGGCATTTCAGCCCCAAACCTGACCATTTTGAGGCATTTCAGCCCGAGATCTGTCCATTTTGGGGACCTTTTAGCCTGAAATCTAAACATTTTGAGGCATTTCAGCCCAAAATCTGACCATTTTGGGACATTTCAGCCGGAAACCTGAGCACTTTGGGGCCTTTTTGCCTGAAATCTAAACATTTTGGGGCATTTCAGCCCCAAACCTGACCATTTTGAGGCATTTCAGCCTGAAATCTAAACATTTTGGGGTTATTTCAGCCCCAAACCTGACCATTTTGGGGCCTTTAAGCCTGAAACCTAAACATTTTGAGGCATTTCAGCCCAAAATCTGACCATTTTGGGACATTTCAGCCTGAAACCTGAGCACTTTGGGGTATTTCAGCCTGAAATCTAAACATTTTGGGGTATTTCAGCCCCAAACCTGACCATTTTGAGGCATTTCAGCCTGAAATCTAAACATTTTGGGGCATTTCAGCCCCAAACCTGACCATTTTGGGGCCTTTAAGCCTGAAACCTAAACATTTTGAGGCATTTCAGCCCAAAATCTGACCATTTTGGGACATTTCAGCCTGAAACCTGAGCACTTTGGGGCCTTTTAGCCTGAAATCTAAACATTTTGGGGCATTTCAGCCCGAAACCTGACCATTTTGGGGTATTTCAGCCTGAAATCTAAACATTTTGGGGTATTTCAGCCCCAAACCTGACCATTTTGGGGCCTTTAAGCCTGAAACCTAAACATTTTGAGGCATTTCAGCCCAAAATCTGACCATTTTCGGGCATTTCAGCCCCAAACCTGAGCACTTTGGGGCCTTTTAGCCTGAAATCTAAACATTTTGGGGCATTTCAGCCCCAAACCTGAACATTTTGAGGCATTTCAGCCTGAAATCTAAACATTTTGGGGTATTTCAGCCCCAAACCTGACCATTTTTGGGCCTTTAAGCCTGAAACCTAAACATTTTGAGGCATTTCAGCCCAAAATCTGACCATTTTGGGACATTTCAGCCTGAAACCTGAGCACTTTGGGGCCTTTTAGCCTGAAATCTAAACATTTTGGGGCATTTCAGCCCCAAACCTGACCATTTTGGGGCATACCAGTACCATTTCAGCCCGGAAAGGCGGCGTTTCCCCCCCCCAGCACCCACTTTACCCCCCCTCTCCCCCCAGCTCTGCCCCCCTCACCCTGTTTCTCCTCGAACGCCGCCCACAGGAGGTGGATGTTGGGTTTTCGGGGCAGGTGGTACCCGCAGGCCCTCTGGAAAACGCTCCGAGCTCCGCTCACCGTGTGGTTTTCCAAATATTTGGTGTACTGGGAATGAAAACCAAAACACACACAAAGGGGGGGGGGGGGGTGGGGGGTGGTAAGAAGCCCCCCCTTTTCCCTGCCCATCCTTGGTTGGGGGAGGGGGTGGTGCTGGAGCGGGACGGGGGGGCAACTCACGTTAAGCCCCCTCGCTTCCGGAATTCCAGCAGGATCTTAAGGGGAGGAGAGGCAAAAAAACAAAACACAACAGGAGTGGGATTTAAAACCCAGGGAGAAGAGAAAAATGAAAGGGTTGGGAAGGGGAGGGGGAAAAAGGGCAGGAAAAGCCCCCTCTGCGGGGGGTGGGGGGGATGTTTTGGCCCCTTTGGAGGAGCCAGAGTTGGGGGGGGTGTTTTTTTTTTGCAAGAGGGGGTGGTTTTGGGGCAATTCCTTCAGGAATGAGGTGGGTTTTTCTCTCTCAGTGTGGGTTTTTGGGGGAAAGGGGAAAAAAAAGAGGGTGGGGGGTGTTTGGGAGCGCGATGGGATGTGGGTGCAGGGAAAGGGGGGGCCTCACCTTGATCCAGAACTCCTCGTAGAGGGCGCAGGCGATGACGCAGCGCTCGAAGAGGACGATGGTTCTCTCGTGAGAGCCCGAGGCCATCTCAAAGTCCAGGTAATCCCTCCAGTTGCGGAGCTGCGCCCGCTCCAGGGGCTTCACGTGGAAGTAGGGGCGCTTGATCTGCGCAGGAGGGGACGGGACGGGCTGGGAGGAACCTCTGAGCCCACCCCGGCCCTTCTGAGCCCTTCCCGAAATCCTCGGGGAGCTCCTCCACCTGCCTTTGGGAGCCCCTGGGGGGAGGCTGAGCCCCCTCCCCGGGCAGGGCCAGGGCCTCAGAACCTTCCCGTGAAGGTCCAACCTGGAGCCCCCCTGGAGCAGCCTCAGGACGTTCCCTCCCATCCCATCCCATCCCATCCCATCCCATCCCATCCCATCCCATCCCATCCCATCCCATCCCATCCCATCCCATCCCATCCATCCCACCCCATCCCATCCCATCCCATCCCATCCCATCCCATCCCATCCCATCCCATCCCATCCCATCCCACCCCATCCCATCCCATCCCATCCCATCCCATCCCATCCCATCCCATCCCATCCCATCCCATCCCATCCCATCTTCATCCCATTCCCTCTCATTCCCTCCCATCCCATCCCATCCCATCCCATCCCATCCCATCCCATCCCATCCCATCCCATCCCATCCCATCCCATCCCATCCCATCCCATCCCATCCCATCCCATCCCATCCCATCCCATCTTCATCCCATTCCCTCTCATTCCCTCCCATCCCATCCCATCCCATCCCATCCCATTCCCTCCCATCCCATCCCATCCCATCTCCATTCCATTCCCTCTCATTCCCTCTCATCCCATCCCATTCCCATCCCCACCCCATTCCCTGTCACCTGGCAGTAGATCCCACCCCCACTTCACCTCCTCTTCTCCAAACTGAACCCCCCCAGGTCCCTCAGGGGATGGGATGGGATGGGATGGGATGGGATGGGATGGGATGGGATGGGATGGGATGGGATGGGATGGGATGGGATGGGATGGATGGGGTGGGATGGATGGGGATGGATGGGATGGATGGATGGGATGGGATGGGATGGGATGAGAGGGAATGGGATGAGAGGGAATGGGATGGGATGGGATGGGATGGGATGGGATGGGATGGGATGGGATGGGATGGGATGGGATGGGATGGGATGGGATGGGATGGGATGGGATGGGATGGGATGAGAGGGAATGGGATGAGAGGGAATGGGATGGGATGGGATGGATGGGGTGGAATGGGATGGGATGGGGTGGAATGGGATGGGATGGGATGGGATGGGATGGGATGGGATGGGATGGGATGGGATGGGATGGGATGGGGTGGGGATGGATGGGATGGGATGGGATGGATGGGATGGGATGGAATGGGATGGGATGGGATGGGATGGGATGGGATGGGATGGGATGGGATGGGATGGGATGGGATGGGATGGGATGGGATGGGATGGATGGGGAGGGATGGGATGGGATGGGATGGGATGGATGGGACGGGATGGGATGGATGGGGAGGGATGGGATGGGATGGGATGGGATGGGATGGGATGGGATGGATGGGACGGGATGGGATGGGATGGGATGGGATGGGATGGGATGGGATGGGATGGGATGGGATGGGATGGGATGGGATGGGATGGGATGGATGGGGATGGATGGGATGGGATGGGATGGATGGGGATGGATGGGATGGGATGGGATGGGATGGATGGGATGGGATGGGATGGATGGGACAGAGGGGGCGAGAGCAGTCTGGGGGGTTCTGCCCCCCATTCCCTACCCCATCCTCGAAGGTCCAGCGCTTGCCGACCTCCGCCTCGTTCTGGGCGTAGATTTGCTGCCGCATGGAAATCACCAACTCCCGGATCTTCTCCTGGTCCAGATCCTCCTGGGAAGCCGGGGGAGAAGCGATTGGAGGGGATCCCCAGCCCAGGGACCCTTCTCTCTTTGGAAAGGGGGGGCGTGAGAGGTCCCGGGGGGGGCCCTGGGGAAATAAAGGGGGTCTGGGGGGGAAATGATGTTATTTTTGGGGGAGAAATGATGTTTTTGAGGAAATGAAGGGCATTTTTGGAGGAAACAACAGGAGTTTTTCGGGGAAACAACGGGATTTTTTTCAGGGAAACAACAGGGGGTTTTGGGGGGAAATTGGGGGGTTTGGGGGGGAAATAACAGGTTTTTTGGGGGAAAATCAGGGCAGTTTGGGGAGAAAATGATGGGGTTTTGGGGGAAGTATTGAGGCTTTTTTGGGGGAAATAATGGGGTTTTTGGGGGACAAAATGGGATTTGGGGGAATAATGTGTTTTTTGGGGGAAAAATGTCTTTTTTGGGGGGAAACAACAGGGTTTTATGGAGGAAATATTGGGGTTCGTGGGGGGAAATAAAAGGATTTTTGAGGGGAAATAACGGGTGTTTTGAGGGGGGAAATAATGGGATTTTGGGGGGCAAAAATGGGGTTTTTGGGGGAGATATTGGGGCTTTTTGGGGGGAAATAATGGGTTTTTTGGGGTAAATATCAGGGAGTTTTGGGGGAAAATATTGGGACTTTTGGGGGGGAAATAATGGGATTTTGGGGGGCAAAAATGGGGTTTTTGGGGGAGATATTGGGGCTTTTTGGGGGGAAATAATGTTTTTTTTGGGGTAAATATCAGGGAGTTTTGGGGGGAAATATTGGGACTTTTGGGGGGAAATAATGGGTGTTTTTGGGGGAAATAATGGGCGTTTTGGGGGAAATAATGGGTGTTTTTGGGGAGTATCAGGGCTGAATGGGGGTGTTTTTGTGGGGTGTGGGGGCTGGTTCTTAGGATGAGGGTTTTTTTTTACAGGAATGACTTTTTTGGGGGGAAAAAGGGTGGTTTTGGTGGGGTTGGGATAAAGGGGAGGTGTCTCAGCGTGAGGATTTTTTTATGGGAATGAGGATTTTTTGGGGGGAACAGAGTGGTTTTTGTGGGATTTTGGGGGTTGGGATATGAGGGGGGTTCTTGGGATGAGTTTTTTTATGGGAAAGAGGATTTTTGGGGAGAATAGAGTGGTTTTTAGTGGAATTTGGGGTTGGGATGTGGGGGAGTTTCTTGGGGTGAAGTTTTTTATGAGAATGAGGATTTTGGGGGGATCAGAGTGTTTTTTGCTGGATGGGGGTTTGGGATATGAGGGAGGTTCTTGGGATGAGTTTTTTCAATGGGAATGAGGATTTTTGGGGGGAACAGAGTGTTTTTAGTGGAATTTGGGGTTGGGATATGATTGAGGTTCTTGGGATGAGGCTTTTTTATGGGAATGAGGAGTTTTGGGGGGAAATGAGGATTTTTTGTGGAATTTGGGGGTTGGGATATGGGGGAGGTTCTTGGGATGAGGGTTTTTTATAGGAAAGAGATTTTTTGGGAGGAACAGAGTGGTTTTTGTGGGATTTGGGGCTGGGATGTGGAGGAGTTTCTTGGGATGAGAGTTTTTATGGGAATGAGGATTTTTGGGAGAACAGAGTGGTTTTTTGGAATTTGGGGTTTGGGATATGAGGGAGGTTCTTGGGATGAGGTTTTTTTCCCAGGAATGAGGGGTTTTGGGGAGACCAGAGTGTTTTTTGTGGAATGTTGGGCTTGGGATGTGGGGGAGGTTCTTGGGATGAGGTTTTTCAATGGGAATGAGGATTTTTTTATGGGAATGGGGATTTTTGTGGGAGAACAGAATGTTTTTTGTGGGATTTGGGGGTTGGAATGTGGAGGAGTTTCTTGGGATGAAGTTTCTTTATGGAAAAGAGGATTTTTGGGGGGAACGGAGCATTTTTAGTGGAATTTGGGGGTTGGGATATGAGGGAGGTTCTCGGGATGAGGTTTTTCAATGGGAATGAGGATTTTTTTATGGGAATGGGGATTTTTGTGGGAGAACAGAGTGTTTTTAGTGGAATTTGGGGGTTGGAATGTGGAAGAGTTTCTTGGGATGAGGTTTTTTTATGGAAAAAGAGGATTTTTGGGGGGAATGAGGATTTTTTGTGGAATTTGGGGTTGGGATATGAGGGAAGTTCTTGGGATGAGGCTTTTTTTATGGGAATGAGGATTTTTTGGGGAGAACAGAGTGGTTTTTGTGGGATTTGGGATATGAGGGAGGTTCTCGGGATGAGTTTTTTTTATGGGAAAGAGGATTTTTGGGGGGAACAGAGTGGTTTTTTGGAATTTGGGGTTTGGGATATGAGGGAGGTTCTTGGGATGAGGTTTTTCAATGGGAATGAGGATTTTTTATGGGATTTTTGGGGAGAACAGAGTGTTTTTAGTGGAATTTGGGGTTGGGATATGAGGGAGGTTCTTGGGATGAGGCTTTTTTATGGGAATGAGGATTTTTTTATGGGAATGGGGATTTTTGTGGGAGAACAGAATGTTTTTTGTGGGATTTGGGGGTTGGAATGTGGAGGAGTTTCTTGGGATGAAGTTTTTTTATGGGAAAGAGGATTTTTGGGGGGAATGGAGCGTTTTTTTGTGGAATTTGGGGTTTGGGATATGAGGGAGGTTCTTGGGATGAGGTTTTTCAATGGGAATGAGGATTTTTTATGGGAATGAGGATTTTTGGGGGAGAACAGAGTGTTTTTAGTGGAATTTGGGGTTGGGATATGAGGGAGGTTCTTGGGATGAGGTTTTTCAATGGGAATGAGGATTTTTTTATGGGAATGGGGATTTTTGTGGGAGAACAGAATGTTTTTTGTGGGATTTGGGGTTGGAATGTGGAAGAGTTTCTTGGGATGAAGTTTTTTTATGGGAAAGAGGATTTTTGCGGGGAATGAGGATTTTTTGTGGAATTTGGGGTTGGGATATGAGGGAAGTTCTTGGGATGAGGCTTTTTTTATGGGAAAGAGGATTTTTTGGGGAGAACAGAGTGGTTTTTGTGGGATTTGGGATATGAGGGAGGTTCTCGGGATGAGTTTTTTTATGGGAAAGAGGATTTTTGGGGGGAACAGAGTGGTTTTTTGGAATTTGGGGGTTGGGATATGAGGGAGGTTCTCGGGATGAGGTTTTTCAATGGGAATGAGGATTTTTTATGGGAATGAGGATTTTTGGGGGAGAACAGAGTGTTTTTAGTGGAATTTGGGGTTGGGATATGAGGGAGGTTCTCGGGATGAGGTTTTTCAATGGGAATGAGGATTTTTTATGGGAATGAGGATTTTTGGGGGAGAACAGAATGTTTTTTGTGGGATTTGGGGGTTGGAATGTGGAGGAGTTTCTTGGGATGAGTTTTTTTTATGGAAAAGAGGATTTTTGGGGGGAATGAGGATTTTTTGTGGAATTTGGGGGTTGGGATATGAGGGAGGTTCTCGGGATGAGGTTTTTCAATGGGAATGAGGATTTTTTTATGGGAATGAGGATTTTTGTGGGAGAACAGAGTGTTTTTTTTGTGGGATTTGGGGGTTGGAATGTGGAGGAGTTTCTTGGGATGAGGTTTCTTTATGGAAAAGAGGATTTTTGGGGGGAATGAGGATTTTTTGTGGAATTTGGGGGTTGGGATATGAGGGAGGTTCTCGGGATGAGCTTTTTTCCCCAGGAATGAGGGTTTTCTTGGGCCGGGGCCGTCGCGGGGGTCGCAGGGCAGGGTTTGGGGGCCCCAGGACCCCACCTGGGGGTCGGCCGCGCCCCCTTTCCCCTCCACTCCGGGCGGAAGATCCTCTCCCGGCGGCGCTTCCGCCCCCTCCGGCTCCGGGGGCTTCGGAACGGGGTCGGTGGCCAGTTTGGACTGGACCCAGAGCAGCTCCTCCGGGGACAGGATCTCCTTCGGGGGGTGGTGCAGGACGTGCTCCTTGAACCTGGCGCCGGGAGGAGGAGGATCAGGGCCTGGGGGAGGGGGCTTTGGGGTGGGAATTCTCCCCGGGAATCACTTCCGTGGGCGCTTCCACAGAGGGAATTCTCCACCATTCCCATTTTCCACAAGGGGTATTTTCCCACCAGGAAGTTTCACCCTCGTGGGTATCTCCCACCTTGGAATAATTTACCACCAGGGCTGTTTTCCATAGGGATATTTTGCCATTCCGAGTGTTTTCCACAGAGGAAATTCCCCCTTCTGGCTGTTTTCCACAGGGATATTTTACCACCAGGAGTTCTTACCCTCATGGAAGTTTCCCACATGGAAATATTCCACCACTAAGACCATTTTCCACAGGGATATTTTACCTCCACGGGCATTTCCACAGAGGGAATTCTCCACCATTCCCATTTTCCACAGGGATATTTTCCCACCAAGGCCGTTTTCCACAAGGATATTTTCCCCCTGGGAATTTTGACCACCATGGGTATTTCCCATGGGGATATTTTGCCCCTCTGGCCGTTTCCCACAGGGATATTTTCCCATCAGGAATTTTGAGCACCATGGATATTTCCCACAGGGATAATTTCCCATTGAGAATCCTTCCATTGGGGATATTTCCCAGAGTGATATTTTGCCCCTCTGCCTGTTTCCCACAGGGATAATTTCCCATTGGGAATCTTTACCATTGGGGACATTTCCCAGGGGGATATTTCCCCCTGTGGCCACTTTCCACAGGGATATTTTCCCATTGGGAATCTCTACCATTGGGGACATTTCCCATTGGGATATTTTCCCCCTCTGGCTGTTTCCCACAGGGCTATTTTCCCACTGGGAATTTTGACCACCATGGATATTTCCCACGGGGATATTTCCCCCTCTGGCTGTTTCCCACAGGGATATTTTCCCATTGGGAATTTTCACCACTGTGGATATTTCCCAGGGGGATATTTTCCCCCTGTGGCCACTTCCCACAGGGATATTTTCCCACTGGGAATTTTGACCACCATGGATATTTCCCACGGGGATATTTCCCCCCTCTGGCTGTTTCCCACAGGGATATTTTCCCACTGGGAATTTTCACCACCGTGGGTTCTTCCCAGGGGGATATTTCCCCCCTCTGGCCGTTCCCCACAGGGCTATTTTCCCACGTGGCCTCTCCCACCCTCCGGCCGTTTTCCCACGGGGGAGGTTCCCCCCCCCTTTTCCCCCCTTTCCCCCCCGTGCCGGGCGTTTTTCCGGGCGGGAAGGGCACCCACTTCTCCCAGTGGTGGCTGTAGAGCTGGGTGGGCATGGACAGGAGGCGGTCGTAGATGCCGGTGATCCCGCGCAGGTTTCCCTGCTCCCGTTCCCACTCCACGTAGAGCTCCCACAGCTTATCCGAGCGGAAATCCATCCCGGCCGCCGCCACCGCCGCCTCGAAGGCGCTACCGGAGGGAGGAAGAGGTGGGGTTGGGGTGGGAGAGGATGAAGAGGGGGGATTGGGGTGGGAAAAGATAAAGAGGTGGGATTGGGAGAAGATAAAGAGGTGGGGGTGGGGTGGGAGAAGATAAAGAGGTGGGATTGGGGTGGGAGAGGATAAAGAGGTGGGGTTGGGGTGGGAGAAGATGATACCGGAAGGAGAAAGAGGTGGGGTTGGGGTGGGAGAGGATAAAGAGGGGGGATTGGGGTGGGAAAAGATAAAGAGGTGGGATTGGGAGAAGATAAAGAGGTGGGGTTGGGGTGGGAGAAGATAAAGACGTGGGGTTGGGGTGGGAGAAGATAAAGAGGTTGGGTTGGGAGAAGATATAGAGGTGGGGTTGGGGTGGGAGAAGATGATACCGGAAGGAGAAAGAGGTGGGATTGGGGTGGGAGAGGATAAAGAGGTGGGGTTGGGGTGGGAGAAGACGCTACCGGAAGGAGGAAGAGGTGGGATTGAGGTGGGAGAAGATAAAGAGGTGGGGTTGGGGTGGGAGAGGATAAAGAGGTGGGGTTGGGGTGGGAGAGGATAAAGAGGTGGGGTTGGGAGAAGATAAAGAGGTGGGATTGGGGTGGGAGAAGATAAAGAGGTGAGGTTGGGGTGGGAGAGGATAAAGAGGTGGGGTTGGGGTGGGAGAAGATAAAGAGGTGGGGTTGGGGTGGGAGAAGATAAAGAGGTTGGGTTGGGGTGGGAGAAGATGATACCGGAAGGAGAAAGAGGTGGGATTGGGGTGGGAGAAGATAAAGAGGTGGGGTTGGGGTGGGAGAAGATAAAGAGGTGGGGTTGGGGTGGGAGAAGATAAAGAGGTGGGGTTGGGGTGGGAGAAGATAAAGAGGTGGGGTTGGGGTGGGAGAGGATAAAGAGGTGGGGTTGGGGTGGGAGAGGATAAAGAGGTGGGGTTGGGGTGGGAGAAGATAAAGAGGTGGGGTTGGGGTGGGAGAGGATAAAGAGGTGGGGTTGGGGTGGGAGAAGATAAAGAGGTTGGGTTGGGGTGGGAGAAGATGATACCGGAAGGAGAAAGAGGTGGGGTTGGGGTGGGAGAAGATAAAGAGGTGGGATTGGGGTGGGAGAAGATAAAGAGGTTGGGTTGGGGTGGGAGAAGATGATACCGGAAGGAGAAAGAGGTGGGATTGGGGTGGGAGAAGATAAAGAGGTGGGGTTGGGGTGGGAGAGGATAAAAGAGGTGGGATTGGGGTGGGAGAAGATGATACCGGAAGGAGGAAGAGGTGGGATTGGGGTGGGAGAAGATAAAGAGGTGGGGTTGGGGTGGGAGAAGATGATACTGGAAGGAGAAAGAGGTGGGATTGGGGTGGGAGAAGATAAAGAGGTGGGGTTGGGGTGGGAGAGGATAAAGAGGTGGGGTTGGGGTGGGAGAAGATGATACCGGAAGGAGAAAGAGGTGGGATTGGGGTGGGAGAAGATAAAGAGGTGGGGTTGGGGTGGGAGAGGATAAAGAGGCAGGATTGGGGCGGGAGAAGATAAAGAGGTGGGGTTGGGGTGGGAGAAGATAAAGAGGTGGGGCTGGGGTGGGAGAGGATAAAGAGGTGGGGTTGGGGTGGGAGAGGATAAAGAGGTGGGATTGGGGTGGGAGAGGATAAAGAGGTGGGGTTGGGGTGGGAGAAGATAAAGAGGTTGGGTTGGGAGAAGATAAAGAGGTGGGATTGGGGTGGGAGAAGATAAAGAGGTGGGGTTGGGGTGGGAGAAGATAAAGAGGTGGGATTGGGGTGGGAGAAGATAAAGAGGTTGGGTTGGGAGAAGATAAAGAGGTGGGATTGGGGTGGGAGAAGATAAAGAGGTGGGGTTGGGGTGGGAGAGGATAAAGAGGTGGGGTTGGGGTGGGAGAAGATAAAGAGGTGGGGTTGGGGTGGGAGAAGATAAAGAGGTGGGGTTGGGGTGGGAGAGGATAAAGAGGTGGGGTTGGGGTGGGAATTCCCCGAGGCCGGAGCCGCCGTCGCTTACCCGCGGATCTTCTGGATGGATTCGGGAAGGTTCATGTCCAGGGTGGACTGGAGGTAGGAGATGTAGTGGATCCAGAGGTCCATGCTGAGTGGGATGGACTGGAGCCCCCGCTCAAACACCTGAGGGGTGGGAAATCCCAGCTCACCCACCCTTCCCGAAGGATTGGGGTGCGGAAAGAAGGGGAACCCAGCCAAACCCGGCCCCCAAAACGGATGGGGAAAGAGACGGGAGCGGCGCGAAGAGCCCTGGGGATCGTGGGGTTGGGGGGAGGAAGGTGCTGAAAGAGTGGGGATCCCCCCCCCAAAAATAGGGTGGGGAGGCTCAAAAATGGCATGGAGGCCCAAAAATGGCATGGAGGCCCAAAAACGGATGGGTTTCACCCCAAAAGTAGCACAGGGATCACTAAAATCAGTGCAAAGTAAAGGAGGTTTCTCCAAATCCAGCCCTGTCTGCCCAAAAAAGATGGGGAAGTAGGGGTGGATATCCCAAAAATAGCACGAGGACCCCCCAAAATCAGCACGGGGACCCCCAAACCAGCAGATTACACCCCAAAAGTAGTAGATTACACCCTAAACACAGCATGAGGACTCCCAAATCAGGAGATTACACCCCCAAACCAGCAGATTAGACCCCAAACAAGAAGATTACAGCCCCAAAACAGCAGATTACACCCCCAAAGCAGCAGATTACACCCCAAGCCATCAGATTAGAGCCCTGAACTAGCAGATTAGAGCCCAAACCAGCAGATTAGAGCCCAAACCAGCAGATTACACCCCACACCATCAGATTAGAGCCCAAAGCAGATTACAGACCAAACCATCATATTAGGCCCCAAACCATCAGATTATAGCCCCAAAGCAGCAGATCAGAGCCCAAAGCAGCAGATTACAGCCCAAAGCAGCAGATTACAGCCCCAAAGCAGCAGATTACAGCCCCAAAGCAGCAGATCAGAGCCCAAAGCAGATCAGAGCCCAAACCATCAGATTACAGCCCAAAGCAGCAGATCAGAGCCCAAAGCAGCAGATCAGAGCCCAAAGCAGCAGATCAGAGCCCCAAACCATCAGATCAGAGCCCCAAAGCAGCAGATTACAGCCCCAAAGCAGCAGATTAGAGCCCAAAGCAGCAGATTACAGCCCCAAAGCAGCAGATCAGAGCCCCAAAGCAGCAGATTACAGCCCCAAAGCAGCAGATCAGAGCCCAAAGCAGCAGATCAGAGCCCAAACCATCAGATCAGAGCCCCAAACCATCAGATCAGAGCCCCAAAGCAGCAGATCAGAGCCCCAAAGCAGCAGATTACAGCCCAAAGCAGCAGATCAGAGCCCCAAAGCAGCAGATCAGAGCCCAAAGCAGGAGATTACAGCCCCAAAGCAGCAGATCAGAGCCCAAAGCAGCAGATCAGAGCCCCAAACCATCAGATTACAGCCCCAAAGCAGCAGATTACAGCCCCAAAGCAGCAGATCAGAGCCCCAAAGCAGCAGATTACAGCCCCAAAGCAGCAGATTACAGCCCAAAGCAGCAGATCAGAGCCCCAAACCATCAGATTACAGCCCAAAGCAGCAGATTAGAGCCCCAAACCATCAGATCAGAGCCCAGGCCCAGCACGGGCCCCCCGGGCTGCAGCCGAGAGCCCCCCTCACCTCCTCGGTCTCGCGGGCGCAGTCGAAGCGCCGCTCCATGTCGGCGTATTTCTTCCAGTAGCCGTAGCAGTAGGGGTAGTGGGCAAAGAAGGCATCGAAGGCTTTGCGGGCAGCAAAGAGGTGATTCTGGGGCAAAACCAGGCGGTTTTGGGACACTCAGTAAAACAGGTTAATCCCAGAGATCGTCTAATAACCGGATAATTAATTAAAGGTCGTAATTACAAGAAGAAGCGACCCCAGCGTGAGGAAAAGTGGCCCTGGGCGGGGCCAGATCCCACGGGGTTTGTGCCAGAGAGGGCTTTAATTAGGGTTTTAATTAAGATTTTAAGGGGGCAGAAGCTCAGGCTGAGTTTTAACGAAGGTTTTAATTAAACCAGTGGCTCAAACTGAGTATTAATGAAGGTTTTAATTAAACCAGTGGCTCACGCTGAGTATTAATGAAGGTTTTAATTAAACCAGAGGATCAGGCTGAGTATTAACGAAGATTTTAATTAAACCAGTGGCTCAAGCTGAGTATTAATGAAGGTTTTAATTAAACCAGTGCCTCAGGCTGAGTATTAACGAAGGTTTTAATTAAACCAGTGGCTCACGCTGAGTATTAACGAAGGTTTTAATTAAACCAGTGGCTCAGGCTGAGTATTAACGAAGGTTTTAACTAAACCAGTGGCTCAGGCTGAGTATTAATGAAGGTTTTAATTAAACCAGGCCCAGGCTGAGTATTAATGAAGGTTTTAATTAAACCAGTGACTCAAGCTGAGTATTAATGAAGGTTTTAATTAAACCAGTGGCTCAGGCTGAGTTTTAATGAAGGTTTTAATTAAACCAGTGGCTCAGGCTGAGTATTAATGAAGGTTTTAATTAAACCACTGGCTCAGACTGAGTATTAATGAAGGTTTTAATTAAACCAGTGGCTCAGGCTGAGTATTAATGAAAGTTTTAATTAAACCAGTGGCTCAGGCTGAGTATTAATGAAGGTTTTCATTAAACCAGCGGCTCAGGCTGAGTATTAATGAAGGTTTTCATTAAACCAGCGGCTCAGGCTGAGTATTAATGAAAGTTTTAATTAAACCAGTGGCTCAGGCTGAGTATTAATGAAGGTTTTAATTAAACCAGTGGCTCAGGCTGAGTATTAATGAAAGTTTTAATTAAACCAGTGGCTCAGGCTGAGTATTAATGAAGGTTTTCATTAAACCAGCGGCTCAGGCTGAGTATTAATGAAAGTTTTAATTAAACCAGTGGCTCAGGCTGAGTATTAATGAAGGTTTTAATTAAACCAGTGACTCAGGCTGAGTATTAATGAAGGTTTTAATTAAACCAGTGGCTCAGGCTGAGTATTAATGAAGGTTTTAATTAAACCAGTGGCTCAGGCTGAGTACTAATGAAAGTTTTAATTAAACCAGTGGCTCAGGCTGAGTATTAATGAAGGGTTTAATTAAACCAGTGGCTCAGGCTGAGTACTAATGAAAGTTTTAATTAAACCAGTGGCTCAGGCTCAGTTTTAATGAAAGTTTTAATTAAACCAGTGGCTCAGGCTGAGTATTAATGAAGGGTTTAATTAAACCAGTGGCTCAGGCTGAGTATTAATGAAGGTTTTAATTAAACCAGGCTCAGGCTGAGCTTTAACCAAGGTTTTCCTCTCCAAATGAGTTCAAAGGAAGGTTTAACGGGGCTGGAGGCTCGGACTGACCTCAGCGAGGGTTTTCAGGGCGCTGGGAGCTCAGGGTGAGTTTTAATCAAGCCCCTCGTTAGCCAAGGGCCCCCCTAACGAGCAGCTTTAATTACCTCTTGCTCGACGTACTGCAGGAGCTCGGTCCAGGCCGTGAAGTCGTGGGGGTTGCTGCGCGCCGCGAGCCAGAGCCTCTCGAAGTCGGGGGGGTAGGCGAGGGGGGGCTCCTCGGGGGGGGGCTCGGGGGTCTGGGGGGGAGGGGGCTCCTCCGGTGCGGCCGGGGGGGGCTCCTCGGGCTCGGGGGGGGGCCGGGGGGGGGGGGTGGGTGGCGGCGCCGTTGCAGCTCTGGGGGGCGGGGGCCGGGGGGCTGGCGGTGCTGGGCTCCTCCTTGGCGGGGCTGGGGGCTGCGGGGGGAGGCTCTGCCGGGGGGGCTGGGGGGGGGGGACACGATGGGGGGCAGCGTTAACTGGGGGGGGGGGCAACAGTTTGGGCACCCCCAAAGCCCCCCCCAAAGCCCTGGGGCCCCTCCCCCAATCCTGGGATCCCTTGGTATTTCCCCCCCACGGTCCTGGGGTCCCTCTAAAGCAATGGGGTTCCCCCCCCAAATTCTGGGGTCCCCCCAAATCCCTCAGGATCCCCCCAAATTCTGGGGTCCCCCCAATTCTGGGGTTCCCCCCAGATCCTGGGATCCCTTGGTATTTCCCTCCAGTCCTGGAGTCCCCCTAAAGCAATGGGGCTCCCCCCCAAATTCTGGGGTTCCCCCCAAAGCCCTGGGGCTCCCCCCAATTCTGGGGTTCCCCCCAGATCCTGGGATCCCTTGGTATTTCCCCCCACGGTCCTGGGGTCCCTCTAAAGCAATGGGGTTCCCCCCCCAAATTCTGGGGTCCCCCCCCCAATCCTGGGATCCCTTGGTATTTCCCCCCACGGTCCTGGGGTCCCTTCGCAGCCCTGAGGTCCTCTGGGGACACCCCAAAGTCACGAGACACCCCCAACCCCCCAAAGTCCTAGAGTTTCCTTGCAATATTGGGGTCCCCCGGGGCCCCCCCCACTGCTCTGCTGCCCCCTCCCCCCCAAAGCCCTTCAGACCCCCTCGGCCTCCCCCACAACGCACACAGAACCCCTCCCCACCTTGTGTTCAAATCCCCTCAGGTCCCCTCCCCACTTCCAACCCTCCCCCCCGCCTCGTTCCCCCCCCCTCCACCGCTCTCCCCCTCCCCCCTTGTTCCGCCTCCCTCCCCCCCTCAACCTTTCAGGTCCCCTCCCCACTTCCAATACCCCCCCCCCCCAGCCTCTCTCCCCTCCCCCCATTCCCCCCCCCCCCCCCGCCTCTCTCCCCTCCCCCTTCGTTCCCCCTCCCTCCCCCCCACCCCCTTTCAGGTCCCCTCCCCACTTCCAACCCCCTCCTCCCCCCCCCCCCCCCCCGCCTCTCTCCTCTCTCCCCTCCCCTCCTCCCCCCATCCCCCCCCCCGCCTCTCTCCCCTCCCCCCCCGCCTCTCTCCCCTCCTCCCCCCCCCCAAGCCCCCTCCTCTCCCCCCTCGTCCCCCCCAAACCCCTTTCAGGTCCCCTCCCCACTTCCAGCTCTCCCCTCACCTCCCCCCCCCCCTCGTTCCCCCACCCCACCTCTCCCCCCTCCCCCTCCCCCCATCCCCTCCCCCCTCGTTCCCCTCAACCCCTTTCAGGCCCCCTCCCCTCCCCCCCCCAGCCCCTTCCTCACCTCCTCTCCCCCCTCCCCCCTTGTTCCCCCCCAACCCCTTTCAAGTCCCCTCCCCCCTCCCCCCGCCTCTCTCCCCTCCCCCACCCCGCCTCTCCCCTCCCCCCTCCCCTCCCCCCGCCTCTCTCCCCTCCCCCCCCGCCTCTCTCCCCTCCTCCCCCCCCCCAAGCCCCCTCCTCTCCCCCCTCCCCCCTCGTCCCCCCCAAACCCCTTTCAGGTCCCCTCCCCACTTCCAGCCCTCCCCTCACCTCCCCCCCCCCCCTCGTTCCCCCCACCCCACCTCTCCCCCCTCCCCCTCCCCCCATCCCTCCCCCCTCGTTCCCCCTCAACCCCTTTCAGGCCCCCTCCCCTCCCCCCCCAGCCCCTTCCTCACCTCCTCTCCCCCCTCCCCACTTGTTCCCCCCCAACCCCTTTCAGGTCCCCTCCCCCCTCCCCCCCCTTCCCCCCGCCTCTCTCCCCTCCCCCCCTCCCCCACCCCGCCTCTCCCCTCCCCACTCCCCTCCCCTCTCCCCTCCCCCCCGCCTCTCTCCCCTCCCCCCTCCCCTCTCCCCTCCCCCCCGCCTCTCTCCCCTCCCCCCATCCCCCCCCTCTCCCCTCCTCCCCCCCCAAGCCCCCTCCTCTCCCCCCTCCCCCCTTGTTCCCCCCCAACCCCTTTCAGGTCCCCTCCCCCCTCCCCCCCCCCCTCCCCCCCCCCGCCTCTCC
>JAUMJJ010000728.1:0-38045 GCA_033556795.1 Tapera naevia | reverse complement strand
GGAAGGCGAAAGGGGGACGGGGGGTGGGGTGGGGGGAAATGTGGAGGGGGAGGATTAGACGGGGGGGGAAACACAAGCTGGCACCCCCCCCGCCCCCCAAGTCTCCCCCTCCCACCCCCCCCCCCCCCCCCCCCCCCCCTTCCCTCCCCATCCAGATTTCGGGGGACGGTGAGAGGAGAGGCTCCCCGCACTTCGCCCTCTCCCCCCCACTTTCTTGGACCCTCCCCCCTTCTCCGGACCCCCCCCCCCCCCCCCTTCTCTGGACTCCCCCCCGCCGGCCCCCCCCCCCCCTCCTCCCCCCCCCCCCCCCCCCCGTCTGGAGGAGAAGAGGAGAGAGAGGGCTCGGGACCGGCAAATGGGAGCCACTGCCTGCCCGCCCGGGGACCCCCGTCCGCCACCCCTCCCTGGTCCACATGGAGCTGAGAGCAGGTAGGAGACCCCCCCTTTGCCCACATCAGCCCCACATCAGCCCCACACGGACCTCTCACCAGCCCCACATCAACCCCACATCAGCCCCACACGGACCCCGCACCGATCCTTAACAAAAGCCGTACGGGAGCCAGAGCTGGGGGGCGAAGGGAAGCAAAAAAAGTGGGAATCCCCCTCCTTCTGGCTGGTCGACAGCACCCCAGGAGCTCTTTCCCTCCCCTCTGCCTTGGGGCTCAGCTCCAGCCACTCCAGGAACCCCTTTCCCTCCCCACCGCCTTCCGCAGCACCGGCGCTCAGCTCCAGCCACCCCTAAAAAGCCCTTCCCTTCCCTCCCCTCTGCCTTGGGGCTCAGCTCTAGACGCTCAGGGAACCCCCTTTCGCTTCCCTCCCCACCGCCTTGGGGCTCAGCTCCAGCCACCCCAAAACCTCCTTACCTCCACCGCCTTGGGACTCAGCTCCAGGAACCCTGAAACCCCTTCCTCTCCCTCCCCACCACCTCGGGGCTCAGCTCCAGGAATCTCAGGAACCCCCTTTCCCTTCTCTCTCCACACCGTGGGGCTCAGCTCCAAGAACTCCCTTTCCTTTCCCTCCTCACCACTTTCTGCAGCACTGGGGCTCAGCTCCAGCCTCCTCAGAACCCCCTTCCCTCCCTGCTTCCTTGGGGCTCAGCTCCAAGAACCCCAAACCCTTTTCCCTTCTCTCCCATTGCCTTCCACAGCACCAGGGCTCCACTCCAACCACTTTCCCTTCCACCACCTTGGGGCTCAGCTCCAAGAACCCCAAACCCCTTTTCCCTTCCCTCCCCCACACCTTGGGGCTCAACTCCAGCCACCCAGAACCCACCTTCCATTCCCTCCCCAGAAACTTGGGGTTCAGCACCAGCTGCCCGAAAACCCCTTTCCCTTCTCTCCCCACTTTCTTGGTCCTCAGTCCCAAGAACCCCAGAACCCCTCTTCCATTCCCTCTGCACCATATTTGGGCTCACCTCCAGGAACCCCAGGAATTCTCTTTCCCTTCCCTCCCCACCGACCTTTGGTTTCAGCTCCAGGAACCCCAGGAACCCCCTTTCCCTTCCTCCTCACCACTTTTGGCCTCAGCTCCAGAAACCCCCTTTCCCTCTCTCCCCACCACCTTGAGGCTCAACTCCAGGAACCCCAGGAACCCCTTTTCCCTTCCCTCCCCACCACCTTGGGGCTCAACTCAGGAACCCCAGGAACCCTCTTTCCCTTCCCTCCCACCACCTCGGGGCTCAGCTCCAGGAACCCCCAAACCCTCTTTTTCCCTTCCCACCCCACTGCCTTAGGGCTCACCTCCTTCCACCCCAGGAACCTCCTTCCCTTCCTTCTGCTTTAGGATTCAGCTCCAGCCACCTCAAACCCCTCTTTCCCTCCCTCCCCACCCCTGCCCAGCGCGGGGGACCCCAGGAATGGGCTTTGTGGGGGACGGAAAAGGCCGGCAGAGCAGGAGGCAATGAATGGAGCCCGCTCTTGTGTACAATTGCATCAAATACATTCTTGAAAGCAACCTGGTTCTGCTTAACACTTGAATTTGGAAAAAAAAAAAGGCAAGAAGGGAGGCAGCAGCTTGGAGAGGGTGTACGCGAGCTCGAGTTTTCTTTTTTTTATTCCTGCATTCCTGGACACCAATCAAAAGAGCAAATCAAGGGAGGTGGAAGGGGGAAAAGGCGGCGAGCGAAGCAGCCGGAGCGTGGTGCGAACCGTGCACGCACACTCACCACCCCCCCCTTAAAAAAAAAAATCCACCCAACCCTCATCTCTTTCCTTTTTTTTTCTTCTTTTTTTTTTTTTTTTTTTTTTCCACCCAACACCCAAGCAACGCAAAAACCAAAACAAATAGGGAAGGAGGAAAAGAAAAAAAAAAAAACTAAACCAAACCAACCCAACCCCGAGCGAGCGAAGCCGGGGCAGAGGAGGCGAGCGAGCAAGGCTCGGGGGCTCGGAGCGAAAGCCAAACACCCTCCCCGGCCCCTCCCCTCCCAAATTTTGGGCTCTTCTCACCCCTTCTCTGCACCTTCCTTGCCCCCCCGATCCCACCCTGCACCCCGACTATGCTAAATGTGGCTGGGAGCTCTCAGGTAAGGAGCGAGGCGCTGGGTGCTGCTGGGCTGGGGCGGGGTGTTGGGGGGTTTGCTTGCTCTGCTTTCGCCTTTCCGAGCGGCTGCTGATTTTAATTTGATGTGATTAAAACGTCTGTCTGGCTTTGGGATTGATTTAAGACTTTCCCCTCGCTAGGGTGGGTTTTTTTTTTCCCCCCTCTTTCCCTTTCTCTCGTTGCCTCTTTTCCATGCATGTTTGTGATTACCAGGGAGGGATCGGAGCACGGAGAATTAAACCCCGGCATTGACAGAGGGGAGGAAAAGGAAAATCACTGGGATTTTGGGGGCAGGAAGAGTTCTTTTTCCTGCCCGAGGCTGGATTTCGGGGCTTGATTCCAACCGGCTTGGCAAAGCGGGCGGTGGGAGTTTCGGGGTGCTTGGGGAACATCGTTCTCTGGAGGAGAACATCTCGGATGGCTTTGTTCCCCGAGCCTGAGCAGCCGCCACGGGGGTCTCGGGAGAGTTGGGCCGGTTTCGGGGGGAAAGGGGGGCTGAGGATGGGGATGGGGGAAGGGGGGGGGGGGTTGTTCCTCATCGGAAAAGATGGGGAAAATGTTGGAAAATCCCCTTAAAAGGGCAAAATGTGGGGCTCGTGAGGCTTCCAGCTGGTGGACCGGGCTTTGGGGGCAACACGAGGCCGGTGCCGGCTTTGGCTCCAGCTCCCGCGGTGACGCAGGACGGGCAAAGCGGGGCGAGCGCCGGGGAACCGGAAAAGCGAGGCCGGGATCCCCAGCGGCTCCATCGCCCCCTTTCTCCCCCCCTCAGCCCAGCCAGGGGGTGTTGGTGACACAATCAGCCCGGGGACCCGCGGTCAACCGGTGTGGCACCGGGATGGGACAGGGAAAGGGACACCGAGTTGGACACAACGGGAAAGGGCGAGGAGCTCGGCCGTCGGCGGCCGCCTTGACCCCGCTTTTTGGGGCATCTCCAAATCAACCTTGTGGTCCCACCGGGGCTCGGGGACGCCGGGCAGCGCCGGTGTCCCCGTCCCCACTTAGCGGGCTGCGCGAGGGCACGGTGACGGCACACATCTGGGCTGCATTAGGAGCAGCCTCCGAGGGGAAATGCGGAGGGCTCTGCTTACAGGGCCGGGCTGGGGAAGATTTATGCCCTGCTAAGTGGCACGGAGCACCATAAATCACCCACCCGGCCCTCTCCTACCTGCTCGGTCCCCCAGGCCCAGCGCCAATCTCCCTGTGCCACGGGGGATGGCACCCGGTTGGCCGCCACGGGGTACCCGTGGTCCCTCAGCAGTGCCAACGCGGGGATGTGCTTGTCCCGGCACACATCTGGGTGGCAGCTGGGCTGGCTTGTGGCTGGCAAGACATCGGCGTGGTGGCCTAGGGTGGCCTGTGGGTGATGGAGATGCTTGGCCAGGGGGCTGGGGGGGCATGGGGGCCAGCCTGGGCAGAAGGACATGGCCGTTCCCAGTAGGAAATGGTCATTCCCAGTAGGACACAGCTGCTCCTGTCAGGATGTGGCTATTTCCAGTAGGACGTGGCTTGTTCCTATTAGGATGTGGCTGTTCCCAGTAGGACATGGCTTTTCCCAATAGGACATGGCTGTTCCCATCAGGACATGGTCATTCCATCAGGACATGGTCATTCCCAGCAGGACATTGTCGTTCCCAGCAGGACATGGCCATTCTCAGTAGTACATGACTGTTCCCATGAGGACATGGCCATTCCCATCAGGACTTGGCCATTCCATCAGGACATGGCCATTCCCAGCAGGACAGGGCCATTCCCAGTAGGACATGTTGGCTGTTCCATCAGTGCATGGCCATTCCCAGTAGGACATGGCCGTTCCCATTAGGACATGGCTGTTCCAGTGATCATGGCCATGCAGAGCTGCTGGTCCCCTGCTGTCCCAGACAGATAATGTCCCCATGGTGGCAAGCTGCTGGGTGGACGATACCAGTGATGGCAACGGGTCTGGAGGTACCAGAGGATGGAGAGAAATGTGTTCTGCAGGGCTACGTGGGCTGGCACTGGGGGTCCCTGCTCTGCTGGAGAGGGACCAGCCTGGATCTGGGGCTGAGGTGGGAATGGAGCTGGATAGCTGGTGATGGGCATCCCATGGGTCTGGAGGGCTGTGAGCTCAATGACCTTTACTGGGAGAGGTGGGAATGGAGCTGGACGGCTGGTGATGGGCATCCCATGGGTCTGGAGGGCTGTGAGCTCCATGACCTCTACTGGGAGAGGTGGGAATGGAGCTGGATGGCTGGTGATGGGCATCCCATGGGTCTGGAGGGCTGTGAGCTCAATGACCTCTACTGGGAGAGGTGGGAATGGAGCTGGATGGCTGGTGATGGGCATCCCATGGGTCTGGAGGGCTGTGAGCTCCATGACCTCTACTGGGAGAGGTGGGAATGGAGCTGGATGGCTGGTGATGGGCATCCCATGGGTCTGGAGGGCTGTGAGCTCCATGACCTCTACTGGGAGAGGTGGAATGGAGCTGGATGGCTGGTGATGGGCATCCCATGGGTCTGGAGGGCTGTGAGCTCCATGACCTGTACGGGAAGGGATGTGGGCGCCTTGCGTGGCTCATGGGTGGCACTGGGTGCCACGCCTGTGCCGGGCTGCCTGTGCGTGCAAGGACAAGGGGGGTCTGGTTGGAATTAGGGGCCCACACCCCCTCTGGCTGCCGGGGGACGGAGGAGGGGGGGGGTTTCCATCACTTTGCTGGCTGGAGCCGGATGGGAAATCCAGGCCCGGGTAATTATGGCCTCGCTGGAGTCTCCGTGCGCGGCCGCGTTTATAAACACACGGAGGAGACAGGATGTAAACACTCAGCGCGGGCACGGCCGGGGGGCACACGTGGGGCTCCGCTCCCCCCTGCCCACCCCAGCTGCTCCCCTCGTCCCACACAGCAGCAGGTTTGGCTCAGCGAGAGCTCAGGGACTGGTAGGGTGGGGGCACAGTGGGCACCGGGGGGCTGTGGGCAGGGATGGGGAAGGGGCTGCGGGCAGTGCCCGTGGGGGTTGGTGGCTCCTGGAGAGCTGGGAGTCAAGAGAGGGGAGGGAGAGAGAGAGAGGTGTGGGCTGGGAGCAGGAAGGTGGTATCCCGTGGGATGGGGTGGGATGGGGAAGGGGATGGGGATGGAGGTGGGACGAGGTAGGGATAGAGATGGGATGGGGATGGGAACGGGGATGGGAAAAGGTAGGGATGGAAATGGGATGGGATGGGATGGGATGGGATGGGATGGGATGGAGATGGAATGGTGATGGGCATCCCATGGGATAGGATGGGATGGGATGGGATGGGATTGAGATGGAATGGTGATGGGCATCCCATGGGATAGGATGGGATGGGATGGGATGGGATGGTGATGGGCATCCCATGGGATAGGATGGGATGGCATGGGATTGAGATGGAATGGTGATGGGCATCCCATGGGATAGGATGGGATGGGATGGGATTGAGATGGAATGGTGATGGGCATCCCATGGGATAGGATGGGATGGGATGGGATGGTGATGGGCATCCCATGGGATAGGATGGGATGGGATGGGATTGAGATGGAATGGTGATGGGCATCCCATGGGATAGGATGGGATGGGATGGGATTGAGATGGAATGGTGATGGGCATCCCATGGGATAGGATGGGATGGAGATGGGATGGGCTGGTGATGGGCATCCCATGGGATAGGATGGGATGGGATGGAGATGGGATGGGACAGGGATGGGTAAGGGGATGGGGATGGGATGGGATGGGATGGGATGGGATGGGATGGGATGGGATGGGGAAGGGGATGGGAATGGGAATGGGAATGGGCATGGCATAAAATAGGATTGGAGATGGGATAGGATGGGATGGAGATGGGGAAGGGAATGGGGATGAGGAAAGGGATGGGGGTGGCCATGGGAAAAGATAGGGGTGGAGATGGGATGAAGATGGGATAGGATGGAATGGGGATGGGGATGGAAAAGCGTATTGGATGGGGATGGAAAAATGGGTTGGAATGAGGAAGGGGATGGGAATGGTCATGGGACAAGATAGGGATGGAGATGGAATGGCAGGGAGATGGGATGGCAGGGAGATGATGGGATGGCAGGGAGATGATGGGATGACAGGGAGATGATGGGATGGCATGGCATGGGAACCCCACTGCGGTGGCCATGGCCTCTTCCAAGGAGCAAGGACACACATCTCATTGGTGCTTGGGGACCACTGTCACCAGTGCTGTCCGGGTGTAGGGCACAGGCAGAGCCTGACAATATTCCAGAAGCATTTGGTCATCACCCTCACGGGTTGAATGTTGGAGTTGTCCTGTGCAGGGCCAGGAGCTGGACTCGATGGGCCTTGTGGGCCCCTTCCAACTCAGGGCATTCTGTGACCTCCTGCCCCACATGGCTCTGCTGTGCCTGCTCGAGGCCGTGGTGGCACCTCCCCAGGCACGGCAGGGTTAAACACCAGCAGCCTGGGGACACCGAGGTGGTGTCCTCCTCCCCTTGGCCACCACCCAGCCCAAACCCCAGGGAGTGGCGAGCAGAGACTGGGCTGCAAACCCTCCCCTTGGTGGCAGGGCTTGGAAGGATTAAAGTGGCACAGCCAGGCACGGGGTGGTGGCTTCTTGGGCTGCTTTGTCCTCAATGCCACGTTCATGCCCGGCCACCGCGGGACCTCCTGGGCTGGGCTCTCCCACGGATGCTGGGATGGGGCTGTGGGGTGGGATGGGGCTCTGCTCCTTCTTGGACA
Source organism: Tapera naevia (assembly GCA_033556795.1). Classification (NCBI taxonomy): domain Eukaryota; kingdom Metazoa; phylum Chordata; class Aves; order Cuculiformes; family Neomorphidae; genus Tapera; species Tapera naevia. The sequence goes on along the minus strand of JAUMJJ010000728.1, from coordinate 30,798 downwards.
CCGTCCCATCAGATAGAGCAGCTCCCGCTGCGGTGTTGAGGGGCCACGGGGCCACCTCAGCTCCATCCGCTGCCCGGGGAGGACCGGGGGAGGGGGGAGAAGCTCCGGGATGAGGGTGTCCCCCACTCCCCGTCACCCTTTCCCAACCGCCACCCCCACCCTGGCAAGGCTTACGGGAAGGCAGCTCCGGGTGGCTTGTGGTCGCCCCCGAGCTGGGTGGCTGTGCCCGCAGCGTGCCCGGGGAACAGCTCACCCGGCGCTGCGGCCGCACCCCCGCCTCAGCTCACCACCCCAACCCCCCCCCGCCGAGCGCCGCGGGGTGGGTGGAGGGGGCAAGGGTCCCACCGGCCTTCCCGTGACTCCAAGGGCACCCCAGCAGCCGAGGGTGAGCAACGTCCCCGCTGCCGCGTGGGCGAGGGGTGCCAGTGGCACTGCCAGCGTGTCCTGTGACTCCCAGCCCCTCAGCATCAGCAGTGTGGGTGCCCTGGGTGCTACTGGTGTGTCCTGTCACTCCCAGCCCCTTGGCATCCCCAGTGTGAGTGCCCTGGGATGACGCTGGTGGCACTGTCACCATGTCCTGTCACCCCGGCATCAGCAGCGTGGGTGCCCTGGGGGTGATGCTGGTGGCACTGCTGCTGTGTCCTGTCACTCCCAGCCTCTTGGCATCTCCAGTCTGGGTGTCCTGGGATGATACTGGTGGCACTGCGGGTGTGTTCTGTCACCCTGGCATCAGCAGTGTGAGTGCCCTGGTTGCTACTGGTGGCAGTGCCAGCGTGTCCTGTCATCCTGGCATCAGCAGCGTGGGTGCCCTGGGATGATGCTGGTGGCACTGCTGGTGTGTCCTGTGACCCCCAACCCCTCAGCATCAGCAGTGTGGGTGCCCTGGGTGCTACTGGTGTGTCCTGTCACTCCCAGCCCCTTGGCATCCCCAGTGTGAGTGCCCTGGGATGACGCTGGTGGCACTGTCACCATGTCCTGTCACCCCAGCATCAGCAGCGTGGGTGCCCTGGGGTGATGACAGTGGCACTGCCAGCGTGTCCTGTCACCCCCAGCCCCTCAGCATCAGCAGTGTGGGTGCCCTGGGTGCTACTGGTGTGTCCTGTCACCCCCAGCCCCTTGGCATCCCCAGTGTGAGTGCCCTGGGATGACGCTGGTGGCACTGTCACCATGTCCTGTCACCCCAGCATCAGCAGAGTGGGTGCCCTGGGGGTGATGCTGGTGGCACTGCTGCTGTGTCCTGTCACTCCCAGCCTCTTGGCATCTCCAGTCTGGGTGTCCTGGGATGATACTGGTGGCACTGCGGGTGTGTTCTGTCACCCTGGCATCAGCAGTGTGAGTGCCCTGGTTGCTACTGGTGGCAGTGCCAGCGTGTCCTGTCATCCTGGCATCAGCAGCGTGGGTGCCCTGGGATGATGCTGGTGGCACTGCTGGTGTGTCCTGTGACCCCCAGCCCCTCAGCATCAGCAGTGTGGGTGCCCTGGGTGCTACTGGTGTGTCCTGTCACTCCCAGCCCCTTGGCATCCCCAGTGTGAGTGCCCTGGGATGACGCTGGTGGCACTGTCACCATGTCCTGCCATCCCAGCCCCTCAGCATCAACAGCGTGGGTGCCCTGGAATGATGCTGGTGGCACTGTCACTGTGTCCTGTCATCCTGGCATCAGCAGAGTGGGTGCCCCGGGATGATGCTGGTGGCACTGTCACCATGTCCTGTCACCCTGGCATCAGCAGCGTGGGTGCCCCAGGTGTTGTTGGTGGCATTGCCAGCATATCCTGTCACCCCCTGCCCCTCAGCATCAGCAGTGTGGGTGCCCCGGGATGATGCTGGTGGCACTGCTGGTGTGTCCTGTCACCCCCAGCCCCTTGGCATCCCCAGTGTGAGTGGCCTGGGATAATGCTGGTGGCACTGTCACCATATCCTGTTGTCCTGGCATCCGCAGCGTGGGTGCCCTGGGATGATGCTGGTGGCACTGCTGGTGTGTCCTGTCACCCCCAACCCCCTGGCATCCCCAGTCTGGGTGTCCTGGGATGATGTTGGTGGCACTGTCACCATGTCCTGCCACCTTGGCTTCAGCAGCATGGGTGCCCCGGGTGTTGCTGGCACTGTCAGGGGGTACCTGGTCCCACGGCCCCAGCCACCGCGGGTCCCCAGCTGCCCCTGGCACCGAGAGGGTGACCCGGGCAGCCAGACTGGGAGCTGCTTCCGTGTGCTGGGAGCGTCCTGACCAGAGTCCAGGGCTGGTTTGGAAGCCCTCGGGCTCTTCCTTTCCAGATGTCACCAGGCTCCAGCTGTGCTGGGCTCCCTCCTCCCCGGCCCCGCCACCACCAGCTGTGCCAGTGCCCAGGCAATTTCCACCCAGTGCCACTGTCACCAGGGTGGGCGAGGGCTGTGCCATGGGGCAGCCAATGCAGCTGAGCCACTGTCACCGCTGGGCCATGGTCACCATCACTGCTGGGCCATGGTAATGCCTGTGCCACCACTGTGCCCATGGTGCCATTGTCACCATCACTGCTGTGCCACGGTCACCACAGTGCCACCGGCATTGCTGTGCCATGGTCACCATCACTGCTGTGCCATGGCCATGGTCGTGCCACTGTCACTGCTGTGCCATGGTCACCATCACTGCTGTGCCACCAGCATTGCTGTGCCATTGTCACCACTGTGCCACGGTCACCATCACTGCTGTGCCATGGCCACGGTTGTGCCACCGCTGTGCCATGACCACCACTGCCCCACGATCACCATAACTGCTGTGCCATGGCTACCATGCTACCACCTTTGTTGTGCCACAAGCCACGGTTGCGCCACAGCCCCCGCCGTGCCACAACCACCATCTCCATCGCTGCGCCACTGCCGTGCCCATGGCCGTGCCCTTGCCCCCACCGTGCATCCCACCATCTCCTGGTCATCAGCCGCCTCCCCGTGCCCTTCCTCCCTCCTCCTCCTCGTCCATCCCGTGCCCTTCCTCCCTCCTCCTCCTCGTCCATCGCGTGTCCTTCCTCCCTCCTCCTCCTCCTCGTCCATCCCGTGCCCTTCCTCCCTCCACCTCCTCGTCCATCGCGTGTCCTCCCTCTCTCCTCCTCGTCCTCGCCCATCCCGTGCCCTTCCTCCCTTCTCCTCCTCCTCCTCGCCCATCCCGTGCCCTTCCTCCCTCCTCCTCCTCCTCCTCGCCCATCGCGTGCCCTTCCTCCTTCCCTCCTCCTCCTCGCCCATCCCGTGCCCTTCCTCCCTTCTCCTCCTCCTCCTCGCCCATCGCGTGCCCTTCCTCCCTCCTCCTCCTCCTCGCCCATCCCGTGCCCTTCCTCCCTTCTCCTCCTCGCCCATCCCGTGCCCTTCCTCCCTTCTCCTCCTCGCCCATCCCGTGCCCTTCCTCCCTCCTCCTCCTCCTCGCCCATCCCGTGCCCTTCCTCCCTCCTCCTCCTTCTCCTCGCCCATCCCGTGCCCTTCCTCCCTTCTCCTCCTCGCCCATCCCGTGCCCTTCCTCCCTCCTCCTCCTCCTCCTCGCCCATCGCGTGCCCTTCCTCCCTTCTCCTCCTCCTCCTCGCCCATCGCGTGCCCTTCCTCCCTTCTCCTCCTCCTCCTCGCCCATCGCGTGCCCTTCCTCCCTTCTCCTCCTCCTCCTCGCCCATCGCGTGCCCTTCCTCCCTTCTCCTCCTCCTCCTCGCCCATCGCGTGCCCTTCCTCCCTCCTCCTCCTCCTCCTCGTCCATCCCGTGCCCTTCCTCCCTCCTCCTCCCCCTCCTCGTCCATCGCGTGCCCTTCATCCCTCCTCCTCTTCCTCGCCCATCCCGTGCCCTTCCTCCCTTCTCCTCCTCCTCCTCGTCCATCCCGTGCCCTTCCTCCCTTCTCCTCCTCGCCCATCGTGTGCCCTTCATCCCTCCTCCTCCTCCTCCATCGCGTGCCCTTCATCCCTCCTCCTCCTTCTCCTCGTCCATCCCGTGCCCTTCCTCCCTTCTCCTCCTCCTCCTCGCCCATCCCGTGCCCTTCCTCCCTCCTCCTCCTTCTCCTCGTCCATCCCGTGCCCTTCCTCCCTCTCTCCTCCTCCTCCTCGCCCATCCCGTGCCCTTCCTCCCTTCTCCTCCTCCTCCTCCATCCCGTGCCCTTCCTCCCTTCTCCTCCTCCTCCTCGCCCATCCCGTGCCCTTCCTCCCTCCTCCTCCTCCTCCTCGCCCATCGCGTGCCCTTCCTCCCTTCTCCTCCTCTTCCTCGCCCATCCCGTGCCCTTCCTCCCTTCTCCTCCTCCTCCTCGCCCATCCCGTGCCCTTCCTCCCTTCTCCTCCTCCTCCTCGCCCATCCCGTGCCCTTCCTCCCTCCTCCTCCTCCTCCTCGCCCATCGCGTGCCCTTCTCCGCCTGTCCCGGAGCCTCCGGGGCAGCCCCGTCCTTTCCGAGCCGCGCTGGCTCCGGGGCTGTGTTTGCTTTGGCCTCGGCGGGGCCGGGATTGGTGTAAATCCCTCTCTGGAAACCCGAACCGGCTGCGGCCGAGGGTCCGGCCAAAGCAAACCCCCGGGGCTGAGTGAGTCACGACACCGGGGGCCACCCCCCCACGTCCCCCGGTCCCCGTCCCACGCGCGTTCGCACGCGAGCTAGCACAGCGGGACCCGGGCACGGAGCACCGGGGGGGCCCCCGGAGTGCGGGCACACGCGGGCACGGTGTGGCACACAGCCCCGGGTGCGGTGTCACGCGTGTGCACGGCGTGTTGTGAACTTACACCGAGAGGAAGGCACGCACGGCACAGCACGTTTACACCGGGGGTCAGGCGTGCGCTGCGTGGCACACGCACGGCGGGTCAGGTGTGTGGAGTGTGGCACACGGTGGGTCAGGCGTGCAGAGCATGGCACACTCACGGTGGGTCAGGTGTGCGTAGAGTGTCACACGGTGGGTCAGGTGTGCGTAGAGTGTCACATGTTGGATCAGGTGTGCATAGCGTGTCACATGCAGAGTGGGTCAGGTGTGCAGAGTGTGTCACACACACGGTGGGTCAGGTGTGCGTAGAGTGTCACATGGTGGGGCAGGTGTGCATGGTGTGTCACATGGTGGGTCAGGTGTGCATGGCGTGTCACACAGTGGGTCAGGTGTGCACAGCGTGTCACATGCATGGTGGTTCAGGTGTGCATGGCGTGTCACATGCATGGTGGGTCAGGTGTGCACAGCGTGTCACACGGTGGGTCAGATGTGCATGGTGTGTCACACAGTGGGTCAGGTGTGCATGGTGTGTCACACACACGGTGGGTCAGGTGTGCACAGCGTGTCACACGGTGAGTCAGGTGTGCATGGCGTGTCACATGCACAGTGGGTCAGATGTGCATGGTGTGTCACACAATGGGTCAGGTGTGCATGGTGTGTCACATGCATGGTGGGTCAGGTGTGCATGGCGTGTCACGCGGTGGGTCAGGTGTGCATGTCGTGTCACACGCACAGTGGGTCAGGTGTTCAGAGCGTGTCACACGGTGGGTCAGGTGTGCATGGCGTGTCACACGCACGGTGGGTCAGGTGTGCATGGCGTGTCACACGGTGGGTTAGGTGTGCATGGCATGTCACATGCATGGTGAGTCAGGTGTGCATGGCGTGTCACACGGTGGGTCAGGTGTGCATGGCGTGTCACACGCACAGTGGGTCAGGTGTTCAGAGCGTGTCACACGGTGGGTCAGGTGTGCATGGCGTGTCACACGCACGGTGGGTCAGGTGTGCATGGCGTGTCACATGGTGGGTTAGGTGTGCATGGCATGTCACATGCATGGTGAGTCAGGTGTGCATGGCGTGTCACACGGTGGTTCAGGTGTGCATGGCGTGTCACACGCACAGTAGGTCAGATGTGTACAGTGTGTCACACGGTGAGTCAGGTGTGCATGGCGTGTCACACGGTGGGTTAGGTGTGCATGGCGTGTCACATGCATGGTGGGTCAGGTGTGCATGGCATGTCACACGCACAGTAGGCCAGGTGTGCACAGCTTGTCACACGGTGGGTCAGGTGTGCATGGCGTGTCACACGCACAGTAGGTCAGATGTGCACAGTGTGTCACACGGTGAGTCAGGTGTGCATGGCGTGTCACACGCACGGTGGGTCAGGTGTGCATGGCGTGTCACACAATGGGTCAGGTGTGCATGGCGTGTCACATGCATGGTGGGTCAGGTGTGCACAGCGTGTCACGTGGTGGGTCAGGTGTGCGCAGCGTGTCACACGCACGGTGGGTCAGGTGTTCAGAGCGTGGCACACGGTGGGTCAGGTGTGCAGAGTGTGTCACACGGTGGGTCAGGTGTGCGTAGCATGTCACACGGTGGGTCAGATGTGCATGGTGTGTCACATGGTGGGTCAGGTGTGCATGGCGTGTCACACACACAGTGGGTCAGGTGTGAATAGTGTGTGACATGCTGCGTCAGGTGTGCATAGCATGTCACGTGGTGGGTCAGGTGTGCAGTGTGTCACACACACAATGGGCCAAGTGTGCATAGCATGTCACATAGTGGGTCAGGTGTGCATGGTGTGTCACACGCTTACACAGTGGGTCATGCATGCATGGCCTGTCACACATATGATGGGTCAGGCGTGCATGGCATGTCACGCACACAGTGGGTCAGGCATGCACGGTGCATCACACACTTATGGTGTGTCACGTGTGCATGGCATGTTGCACACTTACACGGTGTGTCATGCACGCACAGTGTGTTGCACACTTGCACGGTGTGTCGTGTGTGCACAGTCTGTTGCACGCGTGATGTGTTGTGCATGCACGGGGTGTTGCAGTTACACAGTTGTAACGTGCAAGGGGTGTTGCACAACTACACGGCGTGCCGTGCATGCACGGTGCATCACACACACACAGCGTGTCACACACTGTTGCAGTGCATCACACCTGTGCAGCGTCTCACACACCTGCACAGCCTCCATTGACACGTTTACACGGTGTATCCCACCTGAGCATGGTGTGTCACACGCACAGTCCATGACATTCCTGGTGTGCAACGTGAAGAGCTGCAGAGCTGCTCCGTGTTGCACGCTGCAGGGGGTATCTCAGTGTGTGTACAGTGTTGCACGCTGTATCTCAATGTGAGTGCAGTGTTGCAAATCTATCTCAGTGTGAGTGGAGTGTTGCACACTTCAGGGAGTATCTCAGTGTGTGCAGTGTTGCACACTGTATCAGGGTGTGAGTGCAGTGCTGCACACTGTATCGAGGGGGTGTACAGTGTTGCATGCTGTATCAGGGTGTGAGTGCAGTGTTACACACTGTATCAGGTGTGTGTACAGTGTTGCACGCTGTATCAGGGTGTGAGTGCAGCGTTTCACACTGTATCAGGGGGTGTGTGCAGTGTTGCACACTTCAGGGAGTACTTCAATGTGTGTGCAGCGTTGCACACTGTATCAGGGTGCATGTGCCATGTTGCACACCGTATCTCCATGTGAGTGCAGCGTTGCACACTGTATCAGGGTGTGAGTGCAGCGTTGCACGCTGTATCAGGGTGTGTGTACAGTGTTGCACGCTGTATCAGGGTGTGAGTGCAGTGTTGCACACTGTATCAGGGGGTGTTTGCAGCGTTGCACACTGTATCAGGGTGCGTGTGTCATGTTGCACACCGTATCTCCATGTGAGTGCAGTGTTGCACACTGTATCAGGGTGTGAGTGCAGCGTTGCACACTGTATCAGGGTGTGTGTACAGCGTTGCACACTGTATCAGGGGGGTGTACAGTGTTGCACACTGTATCAGGGGGTGTTTGCAGCGTTGCACACTGTATCAGGGTGCGTGTGTCATGTTGCACACCGTATCTCCATGTGAGTGCAGTGTTGCACACTGTATCAGGGTGTGAGTGCAGTGTTGCACACTGTATCAGGGTGTGAGTGCAGCGTTGCACACTGTATCAGGGGGTGTACAGCGTTGCACACTGTATCAGGGTGTGACTGCAGCGTTGCACACTGTATCAGGGTGTGTGTACAGCGTTGCACACTGTATCAGGGTGTGTGCAGTGTTGCACACTGTATCAGGGGGTGTGCAGTGTTGCACACTGTATCAGGGGGTGTACAGCGTTGCACACTGTATCAGGGTGTGTGCAGTGTTGCACACTGTATCAGGGGGTGTGTGCAGCGTTGCACACTGTATCAGGGTGTGTGTACAGCGTTGCACACTGTATCAGGGTGTGACTGCAGCGTTGCACACTGTATCAGGGGGGTGTACAGCGTTGCACACTGTATCAGGGTGTGAGTGCAGTGTTGCACACTGTATCAGGGGGTGTACAGCGTTGCACACTGTATCAGGGTGTGTGTACAGCGTTGCACACCGTATCAGGGTGCGTGTGCAGCGTTGCACACTGTATCAGGGTGCGTGTGCCGCGTTGCACACCGTATCTCCACGTGAGTCCAGCGTTGCACACCCACAGGGTGGCTTCACACACACACATCCCCCCCCCCACCTCCCCTTTCTGGGAGCTGGGAATGTCCCCGCAGCGCTCCGAGGAGCAGCCCAGCACCCACCGCATCGGCCCTGGCACGGCCGGAGCTGGGATGTCCCCGAGGCCCCTCGTGCGTCACCAGCGCTTGGCTGCTCCCGGCTTCCCAAACCTCCCGGTCGCTCGTGACGGGGAGCGGTGACGCGCGAGGGCACCGCAGGGCTCTCTCCCTGCCCACGCCGGGAGCCCCGCGGAGCGCTGCGGTGCGGGTGGCGGCTCCGCCCGCCGGAGGAGTTGCCGGGAAGCCCGTTCCCCGGCACGCCGCGAGGTGCCAGTTGGCCGGAGCATCCTGGCTGCGGGCCGTGACCTTTGCGGGACCGGTTAACGAGGCCGGAGCTCATCGGGTTGCCCTGACGTCAGGAGCGATGACGGGCTCGCAACCGGAGGTTTCCGCCACGCCTTTGGGTGCCTCTCCCCATGCCCTTGGTGGAGATGACCAGAGAGGCCCCCCAGTGGGGTGGAGGATGCCCAACGTGGGTGGTGGGTGAGTGACGGTGCCCAAATATAACCCGGTTGTGCCGTCCCGGCGGGAGCGCGGCGAGAGCTGCGGCTCCGGACCATATAAAGGATTGTTGCTGCAGCCACGGGAGGGAGAGCGCTGAGGGGAGCCAGGGCTGCTGGGGTCGGTGAGGGTACCCGCTGCACCAGCTGTGCCAGCAGCAGCGCTCCAGGCTCCCGGTGTTGTGCCAAGGTGTGAGATGAGGCGGCCAGGGGTGCTGAGCTGCCCTGGGAGACGGGATGCTGAGCTGCCCGGTGCCAGGAGATGCTAAACTGAACTGGGCCAGGGGATGCTGAGCTGCCCTGGGCCAGGGAGATGCTTTGCTGCCCAGTGCCAGGGATGCTGAGCTACTCTGGACCAGGGGATGCTGAGCTGCCCAGTGCCAGGGGATGCTGAGCTACTCTGGACCAGGGGATGCTGAGCTGCCCTGGGCCAGGGAGATGCTTTGCTTCCCAGTGCCAGCGGATGCTGAGCTGCCCGGTGCCAGGGGATGCTGAACTGCTCAGTGCCAGGGGATGCTGAGTTGCTTGGTACCAGGAGATACTGAGCTACTCTGGGCCAGGGGATACTGAACTGCCCAGTGCCAGGGATGCTGAGCTGCCCTGAGCCAGGGGATACTGAACTGCCCAATGCCAGGGGATGCTGAACTGCCCAGTGCCAGGGGATGCTGAGCTGCCCAATGCCAGGGGATGCTGAACTGCTCAGTGCCAGGGGATGCTGAGTTGCTTGGTACCAGGAGATACTGAGCTACTCTGGGCCAGGGGATACTGAACTGCCCAGTGCCTGGAGATGCTGAGCTACCCTGGACCAGGGGATGCTGAAATGCCCAGTGCCGGGGGATGCTGAGCTGCTTGGTACGAGGGGATGCTGAGCTCCCCTGTTCCAGGGGATGCTGAGCTGCCTGGTGCCAGATGTTCTGGGTTGCCCAGTGCCAGGGAATGCTGAGCTCCCCTGTGCTGGGGGATGCTGAGCTGCTCTATGCCAGGGGTGCTGGGTTACCCTCTGCTGGGGGTTTTGAGCTGCCTGGTGCCAGGGGTGCTCCATTGCCCAGTGCCAGGGGATACTGAGCTCCCCTGTGCTGGGGGATGCTGAGCTGCTCTATGCCAGGGGATACTGAGCTGCCTGGTGCCAGGGGTGCTGGGTTACCCTGTGCTGTGGGTTCTGATCTGCCTGGTGCCAGGGGTTCTGTGTTGCCCAGTGCCAGGGGATGCTGAGCTCCCCTATGCTGGGGGATGCTGAGCTGCTCTATGCCAGGGGATGCTGAGCTACCTGGTGCTAGGGGCTCTGGGTTTCCCAGTGCCAAGGGTGCTGAGCTGCCTGGTGCCAGGGGTGCTGGGTTACCCTGTGCTGGGGATGCTGAGCTGCCCTGTGCCAGCAAAGGTGCTGAGCTGCCTGCTGCAGGTGCCCCTCAACCCGCGCCGCGCCCTCAGTGTCCCCACCGCTCAGCATTGCCAACCCTGGGTGGGGGCCCATCACCCCGTGCCCGGCAGTGGGATGAGGTGCCCCCCTGCCACCCCCTGACTTCGTGGCCCCAATCCTGAGGTGCCATGTCCCCCGCAGGAGACTCTTGGGGGCTCTTCACCTTCCTGTGCGCGGCGCTCTGCAACCTGCCGGCGCTGCCCGCCCTGAACTGCACCGAGGAGCTGGGCGCCGGGCAGTCCATCCAGAAGACCTACGACCTCACCCGCTACCTGGAGCACCAGCTCCGCACCCTCGCTGGCACCTACGTGAGTAGGGTGGGGTGGGGCCCAAACCCGGCCTCTCGTCCCCCCCCACCCCGCGTGCACCGATGCCCGTCATGCCCCATGGCACGGGGAAGGACATGGAGATCTGGGTTGGAGTGGGGCATAGAGACAGGGAATGTGGAGGCCTGGGAAGAGGGGGATGTGGAGACCTGGGAAGAGTGGGACGTGGAGACCTGGGAAGAGGGGGACATGGAGACCTGGGAAGAGTGGGACATGGAGACAGGAGATGTGGAGACCTGGGAAGAGTGGGACGTGGAGACCTGGGAAGAGTGGGACGTGGAGACAGGAGATGTGGAGACCTGGGAAGAGTGGGACATGGAGACAGGAGATGTGGAGACCTGGGAAGAGGGGGATGTGGAGACCTGGGAAGAGTGGGACATGGAGACAGGAGATGTGGAGGCCTGGGAAGAGGGGGATGTGGAGACCTGGGAAGAGTGGGACATGGAGACCTGGGAAGAGTGGGACATGGAGACAGGAGATGTGGAGACCTGGGAAGAGGAGGATATGGAGATGGGGGACACTGAGACCTGGGAAGAGGGGGATGTGGAGACAGGAGATTGGAGACCTGGGAAGAGTGGGAAATGGAGACCTGGGAAGAGTGGGACATGGAGACAGGAGATGTGGAGACCTGGGAAGAGGAGGATATGGAGATGGGGGACACTGAGACCTGGGAAGAGGGGGACATGGAGACAGGAGATGTGGAGACCTGGGAAGAGTGGGACATGGAGACAGGAGATGTGGAGACCTGGGAAGAGGGGGATGTGGAGACCTGGGAAGAGTGGGACGTGGAGACCTGGGAAGAGTGGGACATGGAGACAGGAGATGTGGAGACCTGGGAAGAGTGGGACATGGAGACAGGAGATGTGGAGACCTGGGAAGAGTGGGACATGGAGACAGGAGATGTGGAGACCTGGGAAGAGTGGGACACGGAGACAGGAGATGTAGAGACCTGGGAAGAGGAGGATATGGAGATGGGGACACTGAGACCTGGGAAGAGGGGGACATGGAGACAGGAGATGTAGAGACCTGGGAAGAGGAGGATATGGAGATGGGGACACTGAGACCTGGGAAGAGGGGGACATGGAGACAGGAGATTGGAGACCTGGGAAGAGGGGGAAATGGAGACCTGGGAAGAGTGGGACATGGAGACAGGAGATGTGGAGACCTGGGAAGAGTGGGATGTGGAGACCTGGGAAGAGTGGGACATGGAGACAGGAGATGTGGAGACCTGGGAAGAGAGGGACATGGAGACAGGAGATGTGGAGACCTGGGAAGAGAGGGATGTGGAGACCTGGGAAGAGTGGGACATGGAGACAGGAGATGTGGAGACCTGGGAAGAGTGGGACATGGAGACCTGGGAAGAGTGGGACGTGGAGACCTGGGAAGAGGGGGACATGGAGACCTGGGAAGAGGGGGACATGGAGACAGGAGATGTAGAGACCTGGGAAGAGTGGGACGTGGAGACCTGGGAAGAGGGGGACATGGAGACAGGAGATGTGGAGACCTGGGAAGAGTGGGACGTGGAGACCTGGGAAGAGTGGGACATGGAGACAGGAGATGTGGAGACCTGGGAAGAGTGGGATGTGGAGACCTGGGAAGAGTGGGACATGGAGACAGGAGATGTGGAGACCTGAGAAGAGGAGGATATGGAGATGGGGACACAGAGACCTGGGAAGAGGGGGATGTGGAGACAGGAGATTGGAGACCTGGGAAGAGGGGGAAATGGAGACCTGGGAAGAGTGGGACGTGGAGACAGGAGATGTGGAGACCTGGGAAGAGTGGGATGTGGAGACAGGAGATGTGGAGACCTGGGAAGAGTGGGACACGGAGACAGGAGATGTAGAGACCTGGGAAGAGGAGGATGTGGAGATGGGGGACACTGAGACCTGGGAAGAGTGGGACATGGAGACAGGAGATTGGAGACCTGGGAAGAGGAGGATATGGAGATGGGGGACACTGAGACCTGGGAAGAGGGGGATGTGGAGACAGGAGATTGGAGACCTGGGAAGAGGGGGAAATGGAGACCTGGGAAGAGTGGGACATGGAGACAGGAGATGTGGAGACCTGGGAAGAGTGGGATGTGGAGACCTGGGAAGAGTGGGACATGGAGACAGGAGATGTGGAGACCTGAGAAGAGGAGGATATGGAGATGGGGACACAGAGACCTGGGAAGAGGGGGATGTGGAGACAGGAGATTGGAGACCTGGGAAGAGGGGGAAATGGAGACCTGGGAAGAGTGGGACGTGGAGACAGGAGATGTGGAGACCTGGGAAGAGTGGGACATGGAGACAGGAGATGTGGAGACCTGAGAAGAGGAGGATGTGGAGATGGGGGACACTGAGACCTGGGAAGAGTGGGACATGGAGACAGGAGATTGGAGACCTGGGAAGAGGAGGATATGGAGATGGGGGACACTGAGACCTGGGAAGAGGGGGATGTGGAGACAGGAGATGTGGAGACCTGGGAAGAGGAGGATATGGAGATGGGGACACAGAGACCTGGGAAGAGGGGGATGTGGAGACAGGAGATGTGGAGACCTGGGAAGAGGAGGATATGGAGATGGGGACACAGAGACCTGGGAAGAGTGGGACGTGGAGACCTGGGAAGAGGAGGATATGGAGATGGGGACAAAAGTAGGCACGAGGAGGCCAACCCCTCCCTTTCCCCACGTCCTCAGTGTCCCCTCTTTTTGTGTGTCCCCTCTTTCCTGGTTCCAGCTGAACTACCTTGGCCCCCCGTTCAATGAGCCCGACTTCAACCCTCCGCGGGTGGCGGGCACCGAGCGGGCAGTGCCCAGCGCCACGGTGGACTTGGACCTCTGGCGGGGTCTGACCGACAACGCCCGCTTGGCCGCCAACTACCGGGCCTACAGCCGCCTGCTGTGCTACCTGCGGGCGCTGGGCGGGCAGGCGGGCACGGCCGAGCTGCGCCACCGCCTCGGCCACTTCTGCTCCAGCCTCCAGGGCCTGGTGCTCAGCATCGCCGGAGTCATGTCCTCCTTGGGGTACCCGCTGCCCACCGGGCCCCCCGCGCCCCCCGGAGCGCCCGGGGCACCCAATGACTTCTTGAAGAAGATGGATGATTTCTGGTTGCTGAAGGAGCTCCAGACCTGGCTGTGGCGCTCGGCCAAGGACTTCAACCGGCTCAAGAAGAAGGTGCCACCCGCCGTGGTGACGCTGCGCCTGGAGGCCAGGGGGTTCTGAACCTGCTCCATGGCCACCAAGGCCTCGCCAGGGTCCCCAACTCAACGGGCCACCGCGTGCCCATCATCCCCTGGCGGGGTGGGGGTCCTCACCCCAAGTGCCACCAAAGCCACCAAAGCCACCTCTCCATCACCAATGGGCCTTGAGAGATGGGGCTCCTCACCCCAAGTGTCACCAAAGCCACCAATGTCACCTCCCCATCACCAATGGGCCTTGAGAGATGGGAATCTTCACCCCCAAGTGCCACCAAAGCCACCTCTCCACCACCAATGTGCCTTGAGAGATGGGGCTCCTCACCCCAAGTGTCACCAAAGCCACCAAAGCCACCTCTCCATCACCAATGGGCCTTGAGAGATGGGGCTCCTCAACCCCAAGTGTCACCAAAGCCACCAATGTCACCTCCCCATCACCAATGTGCCTTAAGAGATGGGGATCTTCACCCCCAAGTGCCACCAAAGCCACCTCTCCACCACCAATGTGCCTTGAGAGATGGGAATCTTCACTCCCAAGTGCCACCAAAGCCACCTCTCCATCACCAATGGGCCTTGAGAGATGGGTCTCCTCACCCCAAGCGTCACCAAAGCCACCAATGTCACCTCCCCATCACCAATGTGCCTTGAGAGATGGGGCTCCTGACCCCCAAGTGCCACCAAAGCCACCCCTCATCCTCATCATGACCTCACTGTCCCCTGAGAGATGGGGCCCTGACCCCAAAGTGCCCCAAAGCCACCCCTCATCCTCATCATGACCTCACTGTACCTTGAGAGTTGGGGCTTCTCAACCCAAGTGCCACCAAAACCACCTCTCCATCACCAATGTGCCTTGAGAGATGGGGGTCCTCACCCCAAGTGCCACCAAAGCCACCTCTCCATCACCAATGGGCCTTGAGAGATGGGGATCTTCACCCCCAAGTGCCACCAAAGCCACCTCTCCACCACCAATGGGCCTTGAGAGATGGGGATCTTCACCCCCAAGTGCCACCAAAGCCACCTCTCCACCACCAATGGGCCTTGAGAGATGGGGGTCCTGACCCCAAAGTGCCCCAAAGCCACCCCTCATCCTCATCATGACCTCACTGTACCTTGAGAGTTGGGGCTTCTCAACCCAAGTGCCACCAAAACCACCTCTCCATCATCAATGTGCCTTGAGAGATGGGGGTCCTGACCCCAAAGTGCCCCAAAGCCACCCCTCATCCTCGTCATGACCTCTCTGTGCCTTGAGAGTTGGGGCTCCTCACCCCAAAGTGCCACCAAAGCCACCTCTCCATCATCAATGTGCCTTGAGAGATGGGGATCTTCACCCCAAGTGCCACCAAAGCCACCTCTCCATCACCAATGGGCCTTGAGAGATGGGGATCTTCACCCCCAAGTGCCACCAAAGCCACCTCTCCACCACCAATGGGCCTTGAGAGATGGGGATCTTCACCCCCAAGTGCCACCAAAGCCACCTCTCCATCACCAATGGGCCTTGAGAGATGGGAATCTTCACTCCCAAGTGTCACCAAAGCCACCTCTCCATCACCAATGTGCCTTGAGAGATGGGGCTCCTCACCCCAAGTGTCACCAAAGCCACCCCTCACCCTCATCATGACCTCACTGTCCCCTGAGAGATGGGGCTCTTGACCCCAAAGTGCCACCATGGACACCCCACAGCCCCATCAACATCACTGTACCTTGAGAGTTGGGGCTTCTCAACCCAAGTGCCACCAAAGCCACCTCCCCATCACCAATGTGCCTTGAGAGATGGGGCTCCTCACCCCAAGTGCCACCAAAGCCACCAAAGCCACCTCCCCATCACCAATGTGCCTTAAGGGGTGGGGCTCCTGACCCCCAAGTGCCACCAAAGCCACCTCTCCCTCACCAATGGGCCTTGAGAGATGGGGGTCCTGACCCCAAAGTGCCCCAAAGCCACCCCTCATCCTCATCATGACCTCTCTGTGCCTTGAGAGAAGGGGCTCCTCACCCCAAAGTGCCACCAAAGCCACCTCTCCATCATCAATGGGCCTTGAGAGATGGGGATCTTCACCCCAAATGTCACCAAAGCCACCAAAGCCACCTCCCCATCACCAATGTGTCTTGAGAGCTGGGAGGTCCTGACCCCCAAGTGCCACCAGAGCCACCCCACATCACCAGTGCCCTTTGAGAAATGGGGCACCTGACCCCAAAGTGCCACCACAGCCACGTCCCCACCGTTCCTTGAGGGAGGTGGTGACGCCACCAAGGTGCCCCCCCCCCCTCACCCTCTAGGTCACCCCCACATCCTCTTGTCCCACCACCCCGAAGGGCTCTGCAATGGGTTCAAAAAACCCCTCCCACCCCCTGAAAGGACCAATCCCCTGCCAGCATAAGATAAAGCCCTGCCCACTCAGCAATAAGCCCCGCCCCTTTTTGCCCAAGCCCCGCCCCCCCGGATTGCTTCTTGGGGGGGTCCCCGCTGCGTCTGAGTGTTTATTTATTGGAGATGTTATTTATTGGGGTATTTATTGCAGAAGATCTATTCTTGTATGAACGAATAAAAGCCTTTCTCCAACAGCCCCTCGAGGAGGACACAGGGCCACCGGGGCCACCAGTAGGGACCAGAGTGAACAGGAACCCAAAGTGCCACCTAAAGGCCACCCCCAGCCCCTCTGTGCCTTGAGAGATGGGGTTCCTGACCCCCCAAGTGCCACCAAAGCCACCTGAGATCCTCATCATGAACTCATTGTGTCTTGGGAGATAGGGTTCCTGACCCCAAGTGCCACCACAGCCACCCCACATGTCCTCTCCATCACCAGTGTCCCTTGAGATATGGAGTCCTGACCCCAAGTGCCACCAAAGCCACCTGAGATCCTCATAATGAACTCATTGTGTCTTGGGAGATAGGGTTCCTGACCCCCAAGTGCCACCACGGCCACCCCACGTCCTCTCCATCACCAGTGTCCCTTGAGAGATGGGGTTCCTGACCCCCCAAGTGCCACCAAAGCCACCTGAGATCCTCATCATGACCTTGCTGTGCTTTGAAAGATGGGGTTCCTGACCCCCAAGTGCCACCACAGCCACCCCACATGTCCTCTCCATCACCAGTGTCCCTTGAGAGATGGGGTTCCTGACCCCCCAAGTGCCACCAAAGCCACCTGAGATCCTCATCATGACATCGCTGTGCCTTGAGAGATGGGGTTCCTGGGGACACCAAGGATCTGTGGAGCAGGTGGTGACACCAAGGATCTATCCATGGGGACACCAAGGATCTGTGGGGCAGGTGGTGACACCGAGGATCCATGGGGACACCAAGGATCTGTGGGGCAGGTGGTGACACCAAGGATCCATGGGGACACCAATGATCCATGGGGACACCAAGGATCTGTGGGGCAGGTGGTGACACCGAGGATCCATGGGGACACCAAGGATCTGTGGGGCAGGTGGTGACACCAATGATCCATGGGGACACCAAGGATCTGTGGGGCAGGTGGTGACACCGAGGATCCATGGGGACACCAAGGATCCATGGGGACACCGAGGATATGTGGGGCAGGTGGGGACACCAAGGATCTGTGGGGACATCAAGGATCCATGGGGACACCAAGGATCTGTGGGGCAGGTGGTGACACCAAGGATCCATGGGGACACCGAGGATCTGTGGGGCAGGTGGTGACACCAAGGATCCATGGGGACACCAAGGATCCATGGGGACACCGAGGATCTGTGGGGCAGGTGGGGACACCAAGGATCTGTGGGGACATCAATGATCCATGGGGACACCAAGGATCTGTGGGGCAGGTGGTGACACCAAGGATCTATGGGGACACCAAGGATCTGTGGGGCAGGTGGGGACACCAAGGATCCATGGGGACACCAAGGAAATGTGGGGCAGGTGGGGACACCAAGGATCCATGGGGACACCGAGGATCTATGGGGACCCCGAGGATCTGTGGGGACACCGAGGATCTGTGGGGCAGGTGGTGACACCAGGGATCCATGGGAACACCAGGAATCCATGGGGACCCCGAGGATCCATGGGGCAGACGGTGACACCGAGGATCCATGGGGACCCCAAGGATCCATGAGGACACCAAGGATCCATGGGGCAGACGGTGACACCGAGGATCCATGGGGACACCAAGGATCCATGGGGCAGGTAGTGACACCGAGGATCCATGGGGACACCAAGGATCCATTATTACCCCAAGGATCCATGGGGACACCAAGGATCCATGAGGACCCCAAGGATCCATGGGGACCCCAAGGATCCATGAGGACACCAAGGATCCATGGGGCAGACGGTGACACCGAGGATCCATGGGGACACCAAGGATCCATGGGGCAGGTAGTGACACCGAGGATCCATGGGGACACCAAGGATCCATTATTACCCCAAGGATCCATGGGGACACCAAGGATCCATGAGGACCCCAAGGATCCATGGGGACACCAAGGATCCATGGGGACACCAAGGATCCATGGGGCAAGCGGTGACACCGAGGATCCATGGGGACCCCAAGGATCCATTATTACCCCAAGGATCCACGGGGACACCAAGGATCCATGGGGACCCCAAGGATCCATGGGGACACCAAGGATCCATGGGGCAGGTGGTGACACCGAGGATCCATGGGGACACCGAGGATATGTGGGGCAGGTGGGGACACCAAGGATCTGTGGGGACACGAAGGAAATGTGGGGCAGGTGGTGACACCAGGGATCCATGGGAACACCAGGAATCCATGGGGACCCCGAGGATCCATGGGGCAGATGGTGACACCGAGGATCCATGGGGACCCCAAGGATCCATGAGGACACCAAGGATCCATGGGGCAAGCGGTGACACCGAGGATCCATGGGGACACCAAGGATCCATTATTACCCCAAGGATCCACGGGGACACCGAGGATCCATGAGGACCCCAAGGATCCATGGGGACACCAAGGATCCATGGGGCAAGCGGTGACACCGAGGATCCATGGGGACACCAAGGATCCATGAGGACACCAAGGATCCATGGGGACCCCAAGGATCCATGGGGACACCAAGGATCCATGGGGCAGGCGGTGACACCGAGGATCCATGGGGACACCAAGGATTCATGGGGACACCAAGGATCCATGGGGCAGGCGGTGACACCGAGGATCCATGGGGACACCGAGGCCCCGTAGTGACCCCGAGACTCCGTGGGGCACCAGTGGTCCCGGTTGAGTGCCACCCCCCAGCGCTGGCCCCACGCCTGGTGCCCAGCAGGATGGACCCTGCCCGCTGCCCCCGCGTGGGGACAGGGGACACCCGGCGGCCCGTGACGGCAGCCCTGGCACCCACCAGTGTCACCTTCTGCCCCACGGAAGAGGGGATCTGCTGGTGTCACCTCCTGCCCCACAGGTGCTGCAGGGTGAGTGCTGGGGACAGCAGAGCTACTGGGGGGGACAGGGATGGCGACAGGGACGGGGACAGGGACAGGGACCGGGACGGGGGCAGGGACGGGGACCGGGGATGGGATGGGGAAGGGTTGGGGACAGGGATGGGGACGGGACCGGGACGGGGACAGGGACTGGGACGGGGACAGGGAAGGGGGCAGGGACGGGGACAGGGACGGGGACGGGGACCGGGGATGGGATGGGGAAGGGTTGGGGACAGGGATGGGGACAGGGAGGGGGACGGGACGGGGATGGGGACAGGGAGGGGGACGGGACCGGGAAGGGGACAGGGACGGGGACAAAGGCGGGGACGGGGACCGGAGATGGGATGGGGACAGGGTTGGGGATGGGGACCGGGACGGGGATGGGGACAGGGACGGGGATGAGGACCGGGACGGGGACGTGGAACGGGATGGGGACGGGGATAGGGACAGGGACGGGGACAGAGGATGGGATGGGGACAGGGTTGGGGACACGGACGGGGACCGGGGATGGGATGGGGACCCGGATGGGGACCGGGATGGGCACCGGGACGGGGATGGGGACCGGGACGGGGACAGGGATGGGGACAGGAGTGAGGACAGGAGTAGGGACAAGGACGGGAGTTGGGGTAGGGACAGGAAGAGGGACAGGAATAGGGACAGGAATAGGGACAGGGTTGGGGACAGGGTTGGGGACAGGGTTGGGTGTCACCGCGGGGTCTCTCGGCAGGACCATGCAGATCCTGACGTGCCCAGCGAAGCTGCAGCGCCTGGAGGCCACCCTGAGGACATGCCTGCCCCTCGCCCTGCCGGTGACAGGGACCCCCTGTCCCTCCCCGTGACGGGGACCCCGCTGTCACCCCTGTCCCTAAATGTCATGGGGACCCCCCTGCCACCTCTGCCGGTGACAGGGACCCCCTGTCCCTCCCCGTGATGGGGACCCCGCTGTCACCCCTGTCCCTAAATGTCATGGGGACCCCCCTGCCACCTCTGCCGGTGACAGGGACCCCCTGTCCCTCCCCGTGATGGGGACCCCGCTGTCACCTCCCCACCCTCACCCACAGGCACAGGGACCCCACTCTGCCCCCCTCCCGTCACCCCGAGGGTCCCAAGTCCAGGGCAGCTCCTGGGCACCACCCAATCCCAGCCCAGTTGGATTCTTCTCCAGCCAATCCCCACCCAACTGGTCTCCATCCCAACCAATCCCAGCCCAGTTGGACCCTTCTCCAGCCAATCCCCACCCAACTGGTCTCCATCCCAACCAATCCCAGCCCAGTTGGACCCTTCTCCAGCCAATCCCCACCCAACTGGTCTCCATCCCAACCAATCCCAGCCCAGTTGGACCCTTCTCCAGCCAGTCCCCACCCAACTGGTCTCCATCCCATCCAATCCCAGCCCAGTTGAACCCTTCTCCAGCCAATCCCCACCCAACTGGTCTCCATCCCAACCAATCCCAGCCCAGTTGGACCCTTCTCCAGCCAATCCCCACCCAACTGGTCTCCATCCCAACCAATCCCAGTCCAGTTGGACCCTTCTCCAGCCAATCCCCACCCAACTGCTCTCCATCCCAACCAATCCCAGCCCAGTTGGACCCTTCTCCAGCCAATCCCCACCCAACTGGTCTCCATCCCAACCAATCCCAGCCCAGTTGGACCCTTCTCCAGCCAATCCCCACCCAACTGGTCTCTTCTCTAGTCAGTCCCAACCCAACTGGTCTCCATCCCAGCCAATCCCAGCCCAGTTGGATTCTTCTCCAGCCAATCCCAACCCAACTGATCTCCATTCCAGCCAATCCCAACCCAACTGGACTCTTCTCCAGCCAATCCCACCCAACTGGTCTCCATCCCAGCCAATCCCAACCCAACTGGACTCTTCTCCAGCCAATCCCACCCAACTGGTCTCCATCCCAACCAATCCCAGCCCAGTTGGACCCTTCTCCAGCCAATCCCCACCCAACTGGTCTCCATCCCACCCAACCAATCCCAGCCCAGTTGGACCCTTCTCCAGCCAATCCCCACCCAACTGGTCTCCATGTCAACCAATCCCAACCCAAATGGATTATTCTCCGACCAATCCCCACCCAACTGGTCTCTTCTCTAGTCAATCCCAACCCAACTGGTCTCCATCCCAGCCAATCCCAGCCCAGTTGGATTCTTCTCCAGCCAATCCCAACCCAACTGATCTCCATTCCAGCCAATCCCAACCCAACTGGACTCTTCCCCAGCCAATCCCAACCCAACTGGTCTCCATCCCAGCCAATCCCAACCCAACTGGACTCTTCTCCAGCCAATCCCAACCCAACTGGTCTCCATCCCAGCCAATCCCAACCCAGTTGGACCACAGCTGACCCATTTCTTGAGGGCAGGGGTGTCCCCATCACCTCAGGGTGCCCCGGGGACCCCCATCTCCATTGCCTCCCCCCACCTCTGACACCCCAACCCACCCACAGGTCTATGGGGCTGTGATGAACATCAACCGGGGCAACCAGGGCGCGATGGAGGTGGTGGTGGACTCGTGGCCCAACTTCGGTGCCGTGTTGGCGCGGCCGAGTGGAGAGGTGGCTGGAGGGGTGGGAAATGGGACACTGGGGGGGGGGGCAAGAGGGTGTCACAGGGTGCTGGTGGGCTCAGGACACCCATGGGTGCCCCTCCAGGTGGCAGTGGATGATTGCTACAGGAACACCCAGGCCGCCTTCTACCGCGACGTGGGCGCCTACCGGGCCCTACTGGAGAGCCCGGGCTGCCTGCGCTGGGACAGCGCCTTCTACATCATCGGTGGCACTGGGGGGCACTGGGAGGGACTGGGAGGGACTGGGGGGCACTGTGGGGGGGGGGATTGTGTGTGCTGGGAGTGGGAGTTGGGGGTGATGGGGAGCACTGGGAGTGTGGGGCACTGGGAGACTCACTGGAGATACAGGGGTGAGGGACTGGGGAGCACTGGGGGGCACTGGTGGAGGGAATTGGGGGGACTGGTGAGCACCAGGAGTGTGGGGCACTGGGAGACTCACTGGAGATACAGGGGTGAGGCACTGGGGGGCACTGGGGGGCACTGGGGGGAGGTATTGGGAGTGAGGGGCACTGGGAGAGATGCTGACAATACAGAGGTAAGGAATGGGAGGCACTGGGAGGTACTGGTGGAAGGAACTGGGAAGTACTGGGAGAATGGGGCACTGGGGAGAGCCATTGGTGATACAGGGGTGAGGCACTGGGGGGCACTGGGAGGGACTGGGGGGCACTGGGTGGCAGGGATTGTGTGTGCTGGGAGTGGGAGTTGGGGGTGATGGGGAGCACTGGGAGTGTGGGGCACTGGGAGACTCACTGGAGATACAGGGGTGAGGGACTGGGGAGTACTGGGGGGCACTGGTGGAGGGAACTGGGGGGACTGGGGAGTACTGGGAGTGTGGGGCAACGGGGACAGGACTGGGGGCGCTGGGGCAGGAACTGGGGGAGCTGAGGGCAGGAATTGGGGGCAATGGAGACAGGACTGGGGGCGCTGGGAGCAGGAACTGGGAGTGCAGGGGGCAGGACTGGGGGCACTGGACGTATTGGGGCAGGAACTGGGGGAGCTGGGGGCAGGAGTTGGGGGAGCTGGGGACAGGACTGGGAGCACTGGGGGCGCTGGGGGCAGGAATTGGGGGTGCAGGGGGCAGGACTGGGGGCATTGGGGGTGCTGGGACAGGAACTGGGGGAGCTGGGGGCAGGACTGGGAGCACTGGAGGTGCTGGGGGCAGGAATTGGGGGAGCTGGGGACAGGACTGGGGGCACTGGGGTGCTGGGGCAGGAACTGGGGGAGCTGGGGGCAGGAATTGGGGGTGCAGGGGGCAGGACTGGGGGCATTGGGGGTGCTGGGGGCAGGAACTGGGGGAGCTGGGGGCAGGAATTGGGGGTGCAGGGGGCAGGACTGGGGGCACTGGAGGTGCTGGGACAGGAACTGGGGGAGCTGGGGGCAGGAATTGGGGGAGCTGGGGACAGGACTGGGGGCACTGGGGTGCTGGGGCAGGAACTGGGGGAGCTGGGGGCAGGACTGGGAGCACTGGGGGTGCTGGGGCAGGAACTGGGGGAGCTGGGGGCAGGACTGGGAGCACTGGGGGTGCTGGGACAGGAACGCTGCCCGCGCCGTCGCCAGGGCTGCAGGATGAGGTGCCCAAGGTGTCCCAGGCCATCGCGGCCACCAAGGGCGTGGAGGTGGCTGTCGAGGAGTTCTACACCTACCTGCACCCCGACCCCAGCACCATCCCCGAGCCCCGGTGAGCCCCGCCCCCATCGTGCCCATCCCCTCCCCATCGTGCCCATCCCCGCCCCCATCGTGCCCATCCCCGCCCCCATCGTGCCCATCCCCGTCCCCTCCGTGCCCATCCCCGTCCCCTCCGTGCCCATCCCCGTCCCCTTCGTGCCCATCCCCGCCCCCATCGTGCCCATCCCCGCCCCCATCGTGCCCATCCCCGTCCCCTCCGTGCCCATCCCCGTCCCCTTCGTGCCCATCCCCTCCCCATCGTGCCCATCCCCGTCCCCTCCGTGTCCATCCCCGTCCCCTCCGTGTCCATCCCCGTCCCCTTCGTGCCCATCCCCTCCCCATCGTGCCCATCCCCGCCCCCATCGTGCCCATCCCCGCCCCCTTCGTGCCCATCCCCTCCCCATCGTGCCCATCCCCGTCCCCATCGTGCCCATCCCTTCCCCATCGTGCCCATCCCTTCCCCATCGTGCCCATCCCCTCCCCATCGTGCCCATCCCCTCCCCTTCGTGCCCGCCCCGCCCCCTTCGTGCCCATCCCCTCGCCTTCGTGCCCTTCCCCTCGCCTTCGTGCCCATCTTCTCCCCCCATCGTGCCCGCCCCGCCCCCATCGTGTCCATCCTCTCCCCTTTCGTGTCCATCCTCTCCCCTTTCGTGTCCATCCCCGTCCCCTTCGTGCCCATCCCCTCCCCTTCGTGCCCATCCCCTCCCCTTCGTGCTCATCCTCCCCCCATCGTGCCCGCCCAACCCCCTTCGTGCCCGCCCCGCCCCATCGTGCCCATCCTCTCCCCTTTCGTGCCCATCCCCGCCCCATCGTGCCCATCCTCTCCCCTTCGTACCCGCCCCGCCCCCATCGTGCCCATCCCCTCCCTTTCGTGCCCGCCCCGCCCCTTTCGTGCCCACCCCGGCCCCCGTGGTGGGAGGTGTCCCTGCCCATGGCAGAGGACTTTGAGGTCCCTTCCAACCCAAACCGTTCCATAATTGTCCCCTGATTGTCCCCACAGATGCCCACCCCGTCCCCTCTGATGCCCACCCTATCCTGAAGCCCACCCCATTCCCTCTGAAGCCCACCCCATCCCCACGGATGCCCACCCTATCCTGATGCCCACCCTATCCTGATGCCCACCCCATCCCGATGCCCACCCTGTCCCCACGGATGCCCACCCTATATTGATGCCCACCCCATCTCCCTCTGACACCCACCCTATCCCAATGCCCACCCCGTCCCCACGGTTGCCCACCCTATCCAGATGCCCACCCTGTCCCCTCTGATGCCCACCCCATCCCGATGCCCACCCCGTCCCCTCTGATGCCCACCCTATACTGATGCCCACCCCAACCCCTCTGAAGCCCACCCCATCCTGATGCCCACCCTATCCCCATGGATGCCCACCCTATCCTGATGCACACCCTATCCTGATGCCCACCCTATCCAGATGCCCACCCTGTCCCCTCTGATGCCCACCCCATCCCGATGCCCACCCCGTCCCCTCTGATGCCCACCCTATACTGATGCCCACCCCAATCCCTCTGAAGCCCACCCCATCCTGATGCCCACCCTATCCCCACGGATGTCCACCCTATCCTGATGCCCACCCCGTCCCCCCTGATGCCCACCCCATCCCCCCTGATGCCCACCCCATCCTGATGCCCACCCCATCCTGATGCCCAACCCGTCCCCACAGATGCCCATCCCGTCCCCTCTGATGCCCTTCCTATCCTGACACCCACCCTGTCCCCCCTGATGCCCACCCTATCCAGATGCCCACCCTGTCCCCTCTGATGCCCACCCTATCCAGATGCCCACCCCATCTCCCTCTGATGCCCACCCCGTCCTCACAGATGCCCACCCCATCTCCCTCTGATGCCCACCCCATCTCCCTCTGATGCCCACCCCGTCCCCTCTGATGCCCACCCCATCCCGATGCCCACCCTGTCCCCTCTGATGCCCACCCTATCCTGATGCCCACCCTATCCTGACATCCACCCCATCCCCTCTGATGCCCACCCCATCCCGATGCCCACCCCATCCCGATGCCCACCCCATCTCCCTCTGATGCCCACCCGATGCCCACCCCATTCCCACGGATACCCACCCTATCCTGACACCCACCCCATCCCTTCTGAAGCCCACCCTACGCTGATGCCCACTCTATCCCAATGCCCACCCCATCCTGATGCCCACCCCATCCCCCAGGCTGCCCCCCGGGCTCCAGGTGGGCTCGCTGAGCGCCGCGCACGTGGAGCTCCTCAACGAGACGTGGCCGTACGGTGGCACCGGGCACAGCCGGGGGTACCTGCTGGAGGTGCTTGGCGCCTTCCCCAGCCTCTGCCTGCAGGATGAGACCTCCCACCCTCTCTGCTGGGTGCTCAGCGACCACTTTGGGACCGCAGCCCACGGCTACACCCTGCGTGCCCACCGGCGCCGCGGGCACATGCGGGTGGCCTTGGCCTTGGCCGCTCGCCGGGCGCACGCCCGGGGTTTCCCGGCCTACGGGCACACGGCGGCTGCCAACGGTGCCATGCGGAGCCTGCAGGAGGGGCTGGGCCACCAGCGCCTGCCCGGCCTCTGCCGCTTCGTCCTGCACAACCCGGGCCTGTGCCAGCCAGGGCACTGAGGGGGGGGACTGGGCAGTGCCATGGGCACGGCCACGGGGCATCGGTCACCTCCCTGGTCCCTTCTCTGTGACAGCGATGGCCCCTTGGTCACCTTCCTGGAGGAGAGATGGCCCCTTGATCCCCTCCCAGGACAGTGATGTCCCCTTGGCCCCCTCCCTGGGAAAAGATGTCCCCTTGGTCTCCTCCCTGGGGCAGAGATGTTTCTCTTGGTCCCCTCCCCAGGGCAGTGATGGCCCCTTGGTCCCCTCCCTGGGGTAGAGATGTTCCTCTTGGTCCCCTCCCTGGGGCAACGTTGTCCCCTTGGTCCCCTCCCTGGGGTAGAGGTGGCCCCTTGGTCCCCTCTCCAGGACAGCAATGTCCCAGTTGACCATGAGTCCCCTTGGTCCTCTCCCTGGGTAGAGATGTCCCCTTGATCCCCTCCCAGGACAGTGATGTCCCCTTGGTCCCCTCCCTGGGAAAAGATGTCCCCTTGGCCCCCTCCCTGGGGTAGAGATGTTCCTCTTGGTCCCCTCCCTGGGGTAGAGGTGGCCCCTTGGTCCCCTCTCCAGGACAGCAATGTCCCAGTTGACCATGAGTCCCCTTGGTCCTCTCCCTGGGTAGAGATGGCCTCTTGATCCCCTCCCAGGACAGTGATGTCCCCTTGGCCCCCTCCCTGGGAAAAGATGTCCCCTTGGTCCCCTCCCTGGGAAAAGATGTCCCCTTGGTCCCCTCCCTGGGGCAGTGTTGTCCCCTTTGTCCTCTCCCTGGGGCAGAGGTGGCCCCTTGGTCCCCTCTCCAGGACAGCAATGTCCCAGCTGACCATGAGTCCCCTTGGTCCCCTCCCTGGGTAGAGATGGCCCCTTGGTCCTCTCCCTGGGTAGAGATGCCCCCTTGATCCCCTCCCAGGACAGTGATGCCCCCTTGGTCCCCTCCTTGGGGTAGAGATGTTCCTCTTGGTCCCCTCCCTGGGGCAGTGTTGTCCCCTTGGTCCCCTCCCTGGGGTAGAGGTGGCCCCTTGGTCCCCTCTCCAGGACAGCAATGTCCCAGTTGACCATGAGTCCCCTTGGACCCCTCCCTGGGTAGAGATGTCCCCTTGATCCCCTCTCAGGACAGTGATGCCCCCTTGGTCCCCTCCCTGGGAAAAGATGTCCCCTTGGTCTCCTCCCTGGGGCAGAGATGTTCCTCTTGGTCCCCTCCCTGGGGCAGCGTTGTCCCCTTGGTCCCCTCCCCAGGGCAGTGATGGCCCCTTGATCCCTTCCCTGGGGTAGAGGTGGCCCCTTGGTCCCCTCTCCAGGACAGCAATGTCCCAGTTGACCATGAGTCCCCTTGGTCCCCTCCCTGGGTAGAAATGGCCCCTTGGTCCCCTCCCTGGGACAGTGATGTCCTCTTGGTTCCCTCCCCATGACAGTGACGTCCCCTTGGTCCCCTCCCTGGCGTATAAATGTTCCTCTTGGTCCCCTCCCTGGGAAAAGATGTCCCCTTGGTGCCCTCCCTGGGGTAGAGATGTTCCCCTTGGTCTCTTCCCTGGGACAGTGATGTCCTCTTGGTCACCTCCCCAGGGCAGCGATGTCCCCTTGGTCCCCTCCCTGAGGTAGAGGTGGCCCCTTGATCCCCTCCCTGGGGTAGAGATGTTCCTCTTGGTCCCCTCCCTGGGACAGTGATGTCCCCTTGGTCCCCTCCCTGGGGCAGAGATGTTCCTCTTGGTCTCCTCCCCATGACAGCGATGTCCCCTTGGTCCCCTCCCTGAGGTAGAGGTGGCCCCTTGGTCCCCTCCCAGGACAGCGATGTCCCAGCTGACCACGAGCCCCTCGGTCCCCTCTCAGTGACACCGATGTCCCCTTGGTCCCTTCCCAGGACAAGGATGTCCCAGCTGACCACGAGCCCCTCGGTCCCCTCTCAGTGACACCGATGTCCCCTTGGTCCCCTCCCAGGACAGCGATGTCCCAGCTGACCACGAGCCCCTCGGTCCCCTCTCAGTGACACTGATGTCCCCTTGGTCCCCTCCCAGGACAGCGATGTCCCAGCTGACCACGAGCCCCTTGGTCCCCTCTCAGTGACACCGATGTCCCCTTGGTCCCTTCCCAGGACAACGATGTCCCAGCTGACCACGAGCCCCTTGGTCCCCTCTCAGTGACACCGATGTCCCCTTGGTCCCTTCCCAGGACAGCGATGTCCCAGCTGACCACGAGCCCCTCGGTCCCCTCTCAGTGACACTGATGTCCCCTTGGTCCCCTCCCAGGACAGCGATGTCCCAGCTGACCACGAGCCCCTCGGTCCCCTCTCAGTGACACTGATGTCCCCTTGGTCCCCTCCCAGGACAGCGATGTCCCAGCTGACCACGAGCCCCTTGGTCCCCTCTCAGTGACACCGATGTCCCCTTGGTCCCTTCCCAGGACAACGATGTCCCAGCTGACCACGAGCCCCTTGGTCCCCTCTCAGTGACACCGATGTCCCCTTGGTCCCCTCCCAGGACAGCGATGCCCCAGCTGACCATGAGTCCCCTCGGTCCCCTCTCAGTGACACCGATGTCCCCTTGGTCCCCTCCCAGGACAGCGATGTCCCAGCTGACCACGAGCCCCTCGGTCCCCTCTCAGTGACACTGATGTCCCCTTGGTCCCCTCCCAGGAAGCGATGTCCCAGCTGACCACGAGCCCCTCGGTCCCCTCTCAGTGACACTGATGTCCCCTTGGTCCCCTCCCAGGACAGCGATGTCCCAGCTGACCACGAGCCCCTCGGTCCCCTCTCAGTGACACTGATGTCCCCTTGGTCCCCTCCCAGGACAGCGATGTCCCAGCTGACCACGAGCCCCTCGGTCCCCTCTCAGTGACACCGATGTCCCCTTGGTCCCCTCCCAGGACAACGATGTCCCAGCTGACCACGAGCCCCTCGGTCCCCTCTCAGTGACACCGATGTCCCCGTGGTCCCCTCCCAGGACAACGATGTCCCAGCTGACCACGAGCCCCTCGGTCCCCTCTCGGTGACACCGATGTCCCCAAGCTGTGGGACAACAGAGAACAAGCCGAAGGGAAGAAGCTGTGTGGACTCTCTGGTGGCTGCTCTGGGGTTGCGTCTCGCGCCGTTACAGCCGGGACGGTGTCACCACCGCCACACACAGCTGTGTCCCCGGGGTGTCACCCTGTCCCGTGTGTCCCCCCCCCTGTGCAGGGACACCGTGACGGGCTCTCAGCTATTTTTGCCCCCCCCCCCAAGGGAGGCCAAAAAGCCACAGGCAAATCTACACCTGTGGTGGCACCTGTGGTGTCCCCGGGGGATGGTGTCACCAGGGCTGGGAGGGGGGGGGGGACAGGCGCAGCGCCTGTTGGTCACCGGCTGTGCTGGCGGGGTGACACGAGCAGAGCGCGGGGCAGAGGGTGACAGTGACACAGCGTGAGTCACGGCTCGGGGGGTGACAGGGACAGCGGGGGGGGGGGGGGGGGGGGGGGGGGTGACAGAGCCCGGAGTGATGGGGACAGAGGGGGTGACAGAACACGGGGTGATGGGGACAGAGGGGGTGACAGAACACGGGGTGATGGGGACAGCGTGGGGTGGGTGACAGAGCCCAGGGTGATGGGGACAGCGGGGAGGGGGTGGCAGAGCCCGGGGTGATGGGGACAGCGAGGGGGGCGGGGGGGGTGACAGAGCCCAGGGTGACAGAGTCCAGGGTGACAGGGACAGCGGGGAGGGGGTGGCAGAGCCCGGGGTGATGGGGACAGCGAGGGTGACAGAACACGGGGTGATGGGGACAGCGTGGGGTGGGTGACAGAGCCCAGGGTGATGGGGACAGCGAGGGGGGGCGGGGGGGGGGTGACAGAGCCCAGGGTGACAGAGCCCAGGGTGATGGAGGCAGCAGGGTGGGTGACAGAGCCCGGGGTGATGGGGACAGCGGGGCGGGGCGTGTGACAGATCCCGGGGTGACAGAGCCCAGGGTGACAGGGACAGAGAGGGGGGCGGGGATGCGACAGAGCACAGGGTGACAGGGACAGTGTGGGGGGGGTTTGTGACAGAGCCCGAGGTGGCAGAGCCCAGGGTGACAGGGACACTATGTGGGGAGGTGACAGAGGTCCGGGGTGACAGGGACAGCAGGGGGGGTGACAGAGCCCAGGGTGACAGGGACAACGAGGGGAGCGGGGGGTGTGACAGAGCCCAGGGTGACAAGGACAGCGGGGGGGGGGGGGTGACAGAGCCCAGGGTGACAGAGCCGAGGGTGACAGGGACAACGTGAGGGGTGTGACAGAGCCTGGGGTGACAGAGTCCAGGGTGATGGGGACAATTGGAGGTGACAGAGCCCAGGGTGGCAGGGACAGCAGGGGTGGTGACGCGGGGGGGGGGGAATGAGGTGGGGATATGTGACAACGGCCAGAAAAGAGGGGTGACAATGGCCAGGGGGGGTGACAGAGGGGTTTGGGGAGTGACAGCGCCTGGGGGGGGGGGGGGGTGACAGCAGCGTGGGGGGTGGGTGACAGCGGCCGGCGGGGGGGGGGACACACAAGGGAGGGGGAGGTGACAGCAGCCTGGGGCGGGTGGCAGCAACTGGAAAGAGGAGGTGACAGCGGCCGGGAGGGGGTGTGACATCACGGGGGGGGGGGGGGGGGTGACAGTGCGCGGGGGGGTGTGGTGTGGTGACATCACCGCCCCTCCCCCTTTCCGCCCAGTTCCCGGTAGGGGCGGGGCTCCCCCGCCCCCCCCTCAAACCGTGTGCCCCCCCCCCCCCCCCCCCGGTATCCCCCCC